>QLPN01012340.1:45658-65311 GCA_003314395.1 Albatrellus ellisii
TCAGACAATTGCGCCAACTGCTCGGTCGCAGACTGGCTGCGTAACTCCTCGCAGTCAGCGGCGTTGAGAATGTGACCCACACTGTGACTACTATTCATATTCCCACTGTAAGTAAGCAACGGTCTTATACATCTTATAAGGAGGTTTGTGAACGAGACTAACACAATCTATGAAAATTGTCGCCCGCTTATCACATATACTCTCTATTGTGGGCAGTGCTATGTTGGCTTGTGCTAGTACCCCAAGTCTTCAAAGAAATATGTTTGTTCTCTTCCAAAGAACTGTGATGCTGTGATACTGTGCACAGGAGCATTGCCCCACTGCTGGTACACATTCAGTGGCTTGAATTTTTAGGGATGGAAGCCTGCTAACACCCATGGACACCCTCTCTCATGATTGAAGCAATCCTCTAACTGCTATACACTTGCCCAGAATTATGGCAGAGTGTCAGAGATCTTGTATTTTGCCTGTTGGTGAGTGCAGCAGGCCCACCCAGTGTGGAAGGGTACAGTATTAATGGCTTGAGGGACAATGGGACACTCATGTTGGTTAGATGGAATGCAGCCTGGGAGGTACAAATGCTCAGCTTGAGTTGAGGTGACCCAAAACCATGGACACCTCACCATAAAAAGAGAGATACAAAGGAAGGTCTGTAATGGTGTCAGGGACCTGCCAGTGGGGCATAACATGGTATTCTGGTCCAAATATGTTACTTGAGTTGTTGATACCATCATAGCTTGTGAGTGCTAAGAGTGGCCTATTGGATGGTCTTAGGGATTTATCAGTTGAATACTCCTGGTAATGTGATAGTTGATATAGATGTTCTTGATGACAATGAAGAGAGGGATCAATGAGATGGTGATGAGAATGATAGCTCTGATGACTATACAAGGACCCAGAGTGACAAGTGTAGGATGTCTTAGCAACACTTATAGTGACTTGGAGATCTTAGGCTTAGTTCTTAGGGTTTTTATGAAGCAAGTTAATTGGCAGGTATAGATCAAGTGCAGTATAGGAAAATCCCTAGATTGTGAAGTTGACAAGTTTAAGACCACCTATGAGACCAGAGTCTACATATATCCCATAAGGGAGACTGGGTGCACTCTCTTGAGGATCACTCCAAAAGAAAGGATATTCCAGCCATATCAAGCTGGGGTATATTCAGCTATACTAAGGAAGCCTATATACTCTACAGTAAGGCACACGAACCAGTGCAGTAACTATACGGCAGGCTAGTGAGTACAATACCTGCAGCTACAAGATAAGAGGATGCACAGCATCCATAGACCTAGGCCTAGCCAGAAAGGCCTAGCACACAATGACAATAAGTGATGTAAGATTATAACAATGGGAGGATAAGATGATCTTATCTTATCTAATCAAGAGAAACATAAAAGAAAAGTAAATGTAAAAAGAGATAATAAATGAGAGGCATAAATGTGACGTGACACCACCAGGCTTTCAACTACTTATACAAATGAGACATCCTAAAGATAGTACAAGTAGTTTAAAGTTCACTGATCAATGATGATTGCACAACAATCAATGAAATCATGTGACTAGAGATGTGTCTTATAGTAAACTAAGTAAATAGCCACAAGTGTGAGTGAAATGAGAGATAAACAAAGGCAAGATAGGACAAGTCCTTGCTAATTGTATAATAGTAGTCCTTAGCAAGTAGATGTAAATAAATAAATAAAATAATAAAAAAAGAGATGACAAGACACTTAATAATATTTGGAGTAAAACTCACAGCTCAGTATGTAAATACTGTAATACTATAAAGGAGAAAGAGATAGAGTCCTTACTATAAGTTGGAGCTAAGCTCACAGCTGTAGTTAATACTATGCTTATAGTAAGTAAGATATAAGAAAAGAAAAAGAAAAAGAAAACTGTTACAAGGTGCCAAAGCAAGTGCCTTGTAACATAGACTGTTTGGAGACAGAGGTAGCCTTATAGGCCAAGATGTAGACAAAGCAAGAAGAAGACCAGAGTCCAGATGTCTTACATGACTGAGAGATCAAAGATGAGGTGTATGACAGAATGGGAAGTACACAGAAGAAGAAGAAGAAGAAGAAGAAGAAGAAGAAGAAGAAGAAGAAGAAGAAGAAGAAGAAGAAGAAGAAGAAGAAGAAGAGTGCTGCATATGTTACAAGGCACTTGCTTTGGCACCTCATAATGATTTTCTTTTGTTTCTTTTTCTTTATTTTTCTTTTATCTTACTTACTAGTAAAGTGTAGTATTATTACTACAAGTGTGAGCTTAGCTCCACTTTACCTAGTAAGGACTCTCTTTTTCCTTTTCTCTTTTATAGTACTTAAGTATTTATATACTTAAGTGTGAGCTTAGCTCCAAGTACTATATTAGACTTATCTTTTCCTTCTTTATCTTTCTTTATCTATTATAACATTTACTTGCTAAGGACTATCATTATACAATTAGCAAGGACTCATCCCATCTCACCTTTATTTATCTTTGTTTATCTCTTGTTCACTTTGCACTTGTGGCTGAGCCACTTATATCACATGGACATGTACTTACTGTGCATTACTGTGCAACTTTACTATACTTAGATCTCCAGTTTTGTATAAGTAGGACAAGCCTGGCAGTCTTACAACCCCAGTCTTGTCAACTTTGCAATCTAGGGATTCTCCTTTACTGCACTTGACCTAAAGCTCACTTCCCTCTTCAAGAACTAAGTCTATAGTCTCTAAGTCATCTTAAGAATTGCTAAAGACACTATAAACTTGTCACTCTGGATCCTTGTATAGTCATTGGTGGAATCATCCTCATCACTATCTTGATAATCCCACTCTTCATTGTCATTAGGAACATCTATTACACCTATCAAGCACATATTCACTACCTTGTTACCAGGGGTATCATTACAGACCTTCCCTAAGACCATCCAATAGGCCGCTCTTAGCAGCATAGAGCAGGGATGTCAGAAGAGGGTTGGGAGAGGAGAAGAGATACTCACCTCAGCAACATGTAGAAGTGCTGAGGTGAGATGACAACAAGGTAAAAAAAGATATAGTAAGGGCAAGATAGAGTTGGATAGGAGCTCAAACTATAAAGAATAAGGGAATGACAAAAGTGGAAATAGACATACTTAATGCATAAGTCTGTGGCAAGTGTCATAAGATAGATAGAGAAATTAACAGAGCTTTCTTGTGGTCTATATTATACTCTGTACACACTCTCAGCCATGATTACTTACATAGTCTGTGCACTGTCTATACTTGTATTTATATTTGCAGTTCTGTCCTTGAATATCATTGACTCTAGTTGTTCACTCTCATGCATGCCTGCAGCCCTAAGCTTCATCACCATGGAAGCTCATCACATTGTCCTCTGAGTCACAACTAACATGAATGCCAACAGATTATGCATTCCCAGTCTTTGTATAGCTGAGAACCCTATACTACATACATTGCACATGGATGGTGCTGCATCTTTCACACTGTGGGTTATAAAAAGGTATAAAACCCTCTCTGTTGTCTTTGCTTCTGTTCCTCTCATTTCATCTACACTCATGAACAATTTGTTGGAATTGCAAACTGGCACATGCACGACTTATTATTTCCTTTTTAGGCAACTCGGCAGAAGCCGACGTGCGCGCAAACTTTCGTCTCCTCTCAGCAGAAAAACATATGATATCTACCTACTTTTTCGATCACTCCGCTACTGTATAGTTCCCAGCCACAGGTAGTTTATCTAGCCTGTTTACGATACCCCACCTTTTTTTTTCCCTCAGTCCTCGTGTTGTTTTCGAGACTGAGTGCCTTTGTCCTTGTTCTTAGGATGCTTTTTGGTGTTTCTTGTGCAGAAGAACACCTGTCTATAATAACCCTTTGTTATTGCAAAACAATTACCCTTTGATACCCTTTGGTTTAGAGCTATTGCTCTCAAACTAGGTAGTAGAGGAATCACACCTCTGTGAAGCAAGACATACCCTGAGGACATGCTGTGCATGCACTGCACTTGCTGTAGTGCAAGCCATGTGAGACTCAAAGTGCTGCTTCCACACTGCTGGCATGTGTGATGGTTGTGTTCCAGCAGATGTATCACTCCTGATGAATTTCTTTAGGCAGGTTTGGTTTCTTATAGAGGTGCAGTGATCTCCTAGCAGCTGCCCAAGCTATGGAGTATATATACTATCACAAGGGGGGAAGGAGATCATCACACTCCTTCTACTCTTGTGATTTACAGGAGCAAAGTACCCAGCAAAAGGAATGGGAATCATGTGGTTCACAGCAAGAGTTGGGTGTATTGGACAATCAAATCTACAGAAACTGTTAATCTTCGAGATAATGTGACTTGTGATTAAAGGAGGAGCACTACAAACACCACACTAAGTGGGGGACTAGAGTCCAAGATGAGCAACTGAAGAAAGCAGTTGTGCCACCCAGGAACTCTTTTATACTATGTATAAATGTGGAGTCTGAACCATAACTGTGTGTACCATATATGTGCAGAGTTAGAACTTAAACAGATCAGTAGAAGTGGAGATATAACTAAATGTAAATCAAAGTCTGGAAATCTCAAGATAAGAAAAGAAGATGAGAGTTGGTGAAGAACCTTGAATAACAACAGAAACATGATAGCTGGAGGAATGTGATCATTGAGGTTGTGGTGACACAATGGATCACATTCCTAGCTTCAGTGTTTCAGTAGATTCATTGCCAGATACACTCATTGCCCCTACCCCAGCATGAGTCTCCATGGACCTTGTGTTGGAAACTGAAACTAGCCCATGTGAGCTTATGTGAACTTGCAGTGCAGATGCAGGGTCAGGATATACAAAAATTAGTTACATTGTATGCTTTTGCATGATTGTCCTCCTCCCCCATCAGGCCTAGGGCAAGAACACAAATTGTATTTTGTTGTGTGTTCAACTACTCATTTCAACACCTTATGCCCACCTTGGCCTTGGCTGTTGCTCCAGCAGATCATGAGGGGGGACAAAGAAGAATGATATCTTGATGTGCATCTGTTCAGTAAAAGTGGCCGGCGCCGACTTAAGTCAGGCCAAAATGATTAGCAAGTTGGTGGCTATTGATGCACCAAGCGTGTCGGCTGGGTTACAAGAACACTGCCCACGCGTCAATACGTTCTCATCCTGAGGACACTGCTGATAGTGCATGAAGAGTCCAGGATGATTCTCGTGACGATACCCCACTTCTCTTAAAAAAAAAAAAAGATTTGATCCCTCTTGAACGAAGAGCACAAGCGCAACACTGTGCATTGCCGCATCGTCCCAGCGCTGAACAGGACACGAGTCTAAGAATGGCAGAGCCATGACCCACCTCATGAAATATCCCTCCTTCACGGTCAAGGTAATTGAAAAATCGGGTATATGCGTCGCTTCGCCAGAAGTCTAGATCGGCGATCTCAAAAGTCGTATCAACTAAATTCGATGAGCGATGAACGAAAGGATATGAGAATCAAGTCCGCGGCTTACATCCACAGAAATTATACATGGGTCCCCCATCATCTGTGACCGATTTTCGGTCATGAAAACTAAATATGAGTTCAATATCGAAGGATGTACACTAGATACTTGGTTGACCATGGATATTTTCCCAGAGTGATGGCATGGCACCATTCAGCCCCAGGGGAGACATGACAAATCCTATTCTGAACATTAAGACTCAATCACTGTAGGCTAGCGTATAAACGGACCATAAGTCTTGTTATGCTTTTGCATGTACACGAAGAGATCGTCATACAAGTTGCAAAAAGTACTCCACACCAGGCCTGAGTTGTTTCGTCAGCCTTGACGGAGCGAGAAGCGAAAAGGCGAACATACTGTATGCGACAATAATACCTATATGGCTGTAGGAGCTCGTGCTTGTAAAAAAAAAAAACGAGTATACACGATGGTGACAGACAAGACAGCTCACTCTGGAAATGAACCGAGCCATCTGTGCGAAGGATGAGCCGGGAAGTTTCTCATCCACGGGATGCTATCTGTCGTGCGGCAATATCATGCTATACCGAAAAGACCGTGCAGGGCATGGCATGCCTCCATTAGGGATTCGAGATATCTGCATGCCCTTTCGCACCTGCGCCGCTTTGCCCTTGTCAATCTACTCGGGTGGACCCCATTGATCAGGAGGTATGAGGCCGAACGACACTGGAGACCGTGTCATTGCCTGAACGTGACTGTTAGAGTGAGTGACACCAGAAGACCCACAACTTGAAGTTCTCTGTGAATGCCTCTTCACCCGAAGCATGCGTTGAAACGATCCTCCAGCTGTTGCATCGATGTCATCGCCGGCCCGAGATCATTATCGTTGCACAGAACGACAAGTGGCGCGTATGGACACTGGCAAGCACACGAGGATGTATGATGATCATGAGTTGCTATCAAGATGAAGATGCCATATGTGTGGAGCACGGAGTCCGGAGTCCTTACACTGCAATAGCCGGCGCGCGGCAGATGTAAAGCAGGCTTAAGCAACACTGTGAATAAATTTGTCCGTTCCGCCCGTTGCCCAACTTTAAACGCATCTGTCCCCTCTTCTTCAATTCTACTTCGTAGACGAGGCCAGGTCCGCCATGCCTCCCCAAGGCATCCGGAAAGCACGCCGTTGCAACGTTGGTGCAGTTTCCTCGTCCTCACCGCATGTACCTGGCTTCATTACATACTTATAATTTACGGCCGTGCCACCCTATAGTACTTCGATAGCCTTGGACACCCTATCCAACGGCCCAATAGTGATAAGCAGCGCGGCTGCCCGCGAGACACCGCAACCTGTCATTACGCACATCCAGACGAGCCCGCATGGCATTCTGCGAAACCCGGTGTTCCTTTCCTCCCCCACTACCATTATCTGGATCGCTCTCTGCCAGAACATTCGCACTCCCGTCACAGATCCCGCTCTCGCAGTCCTCCGTCGCCGTCCTATTCCTCTCGCCACCAAACCAGCCCCGAACGCCGCGCCAGTCTTTTAGATCGCATCTCTGAAAAGAGACGCGACTCCTATCGCTTGTCGCCTCCCCGCGAGGGTCGCTCATTTGACCACACTCCTCCGCGGCACCACGAGCGTGACGGTCTCGACGACGATATCCCTAGTCACAAGACCTCCGCCTCTGGCGACATGTTCGTTCCTCGCAAGGTGCCTAGACCTCTTGCACGCGATGGCACCACCCTCCCTGAAAGAAATTCAAGTCAAGGTTCGTTGACACCCACCATTCCTACCAAGCGCCCTCTGTCAGATGCTCCGCTCCCTGCTACTGCAAGCCGCTCTAGTAGTACTGTGCCTGTTGGTCCGCGCGCCATGATGAGTCCCCGACTCGCGACCGTGCAGTCCCAGAGTTCTGTTAGCACTTTGCAACCCCCGCCGCCTTTCATGCCCCCACCCACCCCTCCTCCTGCACTCTCCCAGCCACAGTGGTCACGGTCTGGTGCATCGTTGCCTCAAACGGCCTCTCCCTCAACAGAACTGTTGCCTAAGGATATGCGCTTTTTTTGGGAGGAGCGTATCAAGTATGTCCCCAATATCGATGTTAGCCTTTCTCTGTTTCATCGACTTTTTGTCTTGTAGAGTCCTTGCCGAGGCAGTGCAAACACGTATGGACTGCCAGAAGCTCGAGACCGAAGTACAAAGCACCCGCCGACTGATGCAGTCGCCTCGGTTTGACACCTTGTCTGCAGAGTCGCAGGACTATACCCGCGCTCACCTCACTGCATCTGAAGAGCAGTGCAACGTCAAGCTGCGCCAGCTCGACGCGCACATTGGGCGGCTATTAGAGACGGGCTTCTGGCCCATCCTCCCGCCGCTTGATGTCTCCGGGTTCGAACACAACTACCAAGACATGCATGACTCAGTCGGGGTGCTTCATACGCACATCGTGGAGCTAAACCAGAGCATCGAAACCTTGCAGCACACCACGCCCAATCCTCGCACATCACCCAGTTCCGCTGCAGGACCCACTGCCCTGCCAGCTCCAGCACCTCTAGCAACTCCGGACGCGCGTCCTGCCAAACGACCCCGTCTATTTATTCCACATCCGCCCAAGCCTAGGGCTGAGTCTGAGCCCTCGCCTACTCTCACGCCTGCAGTAGAGACTTCCGGCCTCGCCACACTGGAGCACTTGCATGACCGCGTCACACAGGTAGACGCCCGGATCGTAGAGCTCCAGAACGACTTTGAGCAGCACAGCCAAAGCGTGCTCGACGAGTTTGACGGGCGGCTGGAGCAGAAGGTTGAAGAGCTCGCCGGCGACACCACTGCCACTGTCCGTGCGAACGGCGGCCGTGTGCTGGCGTCCGAGACTGCCGTGCAGCTGCAGCGGATTGAGGACGAGTTGAAAGGGCTCGGGAACGATGTCGCGGAGCTGGAAGGCGAGATAGCCGGCCTGATTGAGCAGGGGAACCAGCTCCGACAAAGCCTCGACTGGATGGCGAAGGAGAAGGAGGAGCTGTTCGCAATGAATAATTCGGTGCGTCGTCATTTCCTTTATCATGGCGTCTATCTTGCTGACGTGCATGGTCCATGTCGTCCACTGGCGCATGATATCGCGCAATTAGCTTCAGAAGAGCGCCGAAGAAGCTAAGAAGACCATGCATGATGTTATGCACGAGGTGCAGGCGCTCTCGGCCGCTCGCGCCGCGTTCCTTGCTGCCCCACCGGTGCAGCCCAACCTTCCCTCGAAAGACATCGTCCTCGAGGCAATGCAAGAGCCCACGCGCGATGCGGTGCGCTCACAAATAGAGCCGCTGCTTCTGACATTCCGCGCCGAGATGGAGGAGCTGCTTCGTGGACACGGCGAGGAGCTTCACAAAACCATATGGCCGAAAATCGTGGAGAGCATGCAGATGGCTGAGTTGGTGTTGGCTTGGATCGAGGGAGTGGACAAGGCTGGTCTGGACGAGCTTCGCGTTTCGCTTGCGACGTGACTACACGCCGAGCTGTGTTGACCATGGCATGTCATATTCGCGTCTCGTTTTTCTATGGCTGCCTCTGTCCCCACAGTCAGTCATCTTACCCAGGAGACTGTTATTCCGTGTGCAATGTCAGATATGTATGGCTATTATCTATGACTGCACGACACTCACGCATGCGGTTTATTCTTGTCGTAAAACTTGTGAATGAGAAAAGCTATATAGTAGACTACATATAAGTATGGATACATGTCGCAAGCGAGTAGTTCCGAAGAGATTATGAGTTCATAGCTTATCGTCCTCTATCACCTCTCCCTTCTCCTTCTCCCGCTCCGCCTTTTCGCGCTGCAAGTCCCGCTCCTGGCGTCGATCCTCTTTTTCCTTCTCGTGCCGAAATGCCACAGCCAGTATGTTGGGCCACATAGCAGGGCTCTTGCGCGCATGCAATCGGTCCACAAAGGACATGATTTTGTCATGCTGTGAACGGAGGTCGAAGACATGCTCCTGGAGCAGAAATGGTCGACATGAGAGGACACATAGCGACAATTCGGAAGAATGCATACCGCTTGTGCCGCCCGTCTCGCACGATCTGCCTCGCGCATTTCGTCCAGCTCCTTGCGACGCTCCTCCTTCTCCTTTCTATTAAGACCTGAACGCGGCGTCGAAGAAGTTCCCTGCAGCACCAAATCAGCCATCCTTAGCAGAGTGCTGTGTGTGTGCAACGGCGGGACCCACGCTTTTGAACAAAGACGCGTAGACGCTCCTGTCGCTGAGATCGACCTCGACGTGTTCGGTAGTCTTTGTCGGCTTCTTCAAGATTGGCAGACCGTTGTCGAGCAGAGGCACTGCATCGCCCGTGGCTCCTTCTGATGCCCTTGGGCGCGCCTTGACAGTGGACGGTATCCCCCCAGCTGGCGTCGCCGCCGTCGGCTTGTTCTTCGTTATTGGTGGTAGCTTGCGTTTCTTGAAGGACGGAAGAGGAGGGGGCGCGTGCTCCTCTTTCAGGGCAGAGGCAGAGGGCGTAGATGTCGCCTCTGTCTCAGCATCCACGTCGCCTGCACGGTCGTCCCCTCTTGGTCGCCTCACCCCAGCCTCGGCGGAGGAGGTGCTCACCTTATTCTTCTCGTCACTTTTACTGGTCGGTGGAGGTGCCACCACGCGTTCGTCCTTCATCATGATAGGCCGGTCATCCTTCTCCTTTCCCCCACGCCCCTTTCCGGACACGCTTGCTTTCCCCTTCAACTTGGGCGCAGTGCGCTTCGGTGATGGCGCAAAGTCGTCGTCGTCGTCGTCGTCCACGTGTGCATCGCGCTCTGCGGCCCGGGCATCGTCCCCCACATAGTCCCCATCTGGATTCTCGTCGTCCGAATATACCACCTGCCGCTTGGGCTTCTTTTTCATTACGGAAACCGGGGTAGGCTTCCTGGCCTTGCCTTTATTGCGCTTCTGCAAGCTCGAGGATGAGGCACGCGCTAGGCGCGGTGGCTTGACGGTAGCGATCTCGGAGTCAGAGAGGAAAGCCGTATCGTCGACGGCAGGCTCCTCGGCCTCGCCGTCCACGTCAATTTCCATGTCGTCGTCCTCGACAGAGTCTGCTATGCGGGCGCGTTTGCTGGATGGACGCGGTGTCTCATCGTGCCTCCCGTCCTCTCCGTGGCAGTCTTCATCGCTGGGATCCTGTAATACCCGCCGTTTGCTAGACTTGCGCCGGATAGAAGGTGGTTCAGTGGCGATGTGCTATTAGAGAAAGTTAATTGTGTCTGCCAGATAGACATTCAAGGCTTCAAGGAGCACTCACCGATGGGTTCCGTATCTTTATCTTCAAGGGTGGCATGAGAAGCAGATTTGAAACGAGTTATAAGATGAGTTGTTATAGAACGAGTTGCGTAGGAGGTGTTCAAGTTTCAAAATTTAAAGCCTGAGCAGCGCCGCCACATTAGCTTCACCGAACGCATACAGCATAGCACTACCGAAAGTGGCAAGTCGGGCTCAGTCTGACCACCAGCTTTTGCTTCCGACTAGCCTTTCCGCGGCATGGTAGTCAGATCCATCCACCTCACTGTCAGGCGCGTGTCCCCCGCCTTTTGTCGATTTCAGTCAAACGTCGCGTCGAGCCCCATACAGATCCCAGTCCTGGGCAAGTCTTATCCTACGGATTCATATACTAACATAACTCCGGCCATCATCTCAAAGCTATCGCGTCGTCTGCATGCACAGCATGGCCATCCAATAGCTACCTTGCGCTCGCTCGTCGAGAGCCACTTCCCCGACTACAAGCACCTCTCCTCGCTCTCGCCGCTCGTCACGCCCTACCAAAATTTTGACTCGCTCTCCTTCCCCGCAGACCACCCTGGTCGCTCAAAAGCCGACTCGTACTATCTCAACAGGGACTGGATGCTCCGCACACACACGTCCGCACATGAGGTCGAGGTATTCGCGGGAGGCTCCGAGCGCTGGCTGCTCACCGCAGACGTGTACCGCCGCGACGAGATCGACGCGTCACATTACCCCGTGTTCCACCAGATGGAGGGCGCAAAGATATTCCCCACGAGCGACAGTAGTATACGGGAGGTAGAGGAAGACAACCACCGTCTGGAACACGAGCTTGCGCAGTCCAACATTGTCATAGAGGATGTCCCGCACATCACCGAGGTGAACCCCGCGCAGTCGTCCCACGACCCATCACACTCCGAAACCACTGCCAGGAACTTGAAGCTTTCGCTGAACAGCTTGATGTATGAGTTGTTCGCGGGAGTTTCCGGCGCGACGCGAGGGGACCCGCTGAGGGTAAGGTGGATCGAGGCTTACTTTCCGTTCACCAGCCCTAGCTACGAGGTCGAAGTCTTCTTCCGCGGCAAATGGCTGGAGATCCTCGGGTGCGGCGTGGTGCTGCAGTCGACTCTAGACCGCGCGAGTGCGTTGTATGCTCGCAATTTATGTTTTCCTCGCAAAGCTCATGTCCCTAGATGTTGCGAACAAAATGGGCTGGGCTTTCGGCCTTGGTCTTGAGCGCATCGCGATGATCCTGTACTCAATTCCTGATATTCGTCTGTTTTGGTCCCAAGACCCGCGCTTCCTTTCACAATTCACGCCAGGGAAAATAAGCACCTTCAAGCCGTACTCGAAATATCCTTCAAGTTACAGGGACGTCAGTTTCTGGCAACCCGAAGGCGGTGTGCATGAAAATGACGTCTATGATCTTGTTAGAGACGTCGCCGGAGACATCGTGGAGGGCGTCCGGATTGTTCGTGCACGCTCTTCTGACGACAATGTTCATACGCATAACAGGTCTGTTCTTAGCTTGACAGGTTCATCCATCCCAAGACCAATCGGAGCAGTATGACTTTCCGCATTAACTATTGCTCAATGGACAGGTACGCTGCATCCTTGTCCATATGGCGGCTCTCACCTTTTAGCAGGTCATTGGTAACTAAGGAAGTCAGTGAGCTGCAAGACCAGGTTGTGTCCCGCTTAAAGGACCAGTTCAGAGTTGAGATTCGGTGAATTAAGAATGCTATACTGTGTATATGTGCAGCTTGGTGGGCATATATCCATCTAATAGTGCATAAACATGCCACTCGTTCCATGGCTCTACCCATCCTAAATGGCCTAGGGAAGCATTGCAACAATGCCAACATGATCATGACCGAGTCTCCTGAGCGACGCCAACCTGCGCGGCCCGCAATACTCTGTCCTTGATCATATACCCGACCTTTTGGCAATCAATGACCGTTCCTGGCTCCTTGCCCGGTATAGGTGCCTGGTAAAGCGCCTCGTGCTTGTTCGGGTCGAACTTGTCGCCAACGGGGTTGTAAGGCTTGATATGCCATTTGAAGAGGGTTTGAACAAGGAGACGGTGGGTCATTTCGACACCCGTGTAAAGCTCCCGTAGGTGTAGGGAAGCGGGCTTCGAATCCGATGATGATGACGGTGGCGAAGGCGACGACGGGGCAGAGGCGTGCGATGATTCCGGTGATGCGGACTCCGATGGAAGTGCAGACTGGGGCACGGACTTGAGAGCAAGTGCAAGGACGTCGACTGTCTCAAGAAGGTCCCCAGCAAACCGCGAAATGGCGAAGTCACGCGTATGCTCCTTTTCCCGTGCGCTATTGCGCTGCAGATTCAGAAAATCGGCTTGGAGGTACCTTAGACGGCTCTGAGGCAAGAGGGTCCATGATCAGAACTAGCACGACTCGAGTATGAGAGGAAGCCCACCGTAAGGTCCACGACCTCATCCTCCTTTGCCTTCAGCTTCTCCTCGACTGTTGTACACGGGTTCTCCTCTGCCTTGTTCCCTTTCACCTCGTCACTGCTTTTCTCCGGGGTCGGCGCCTTATCGTCGGAATAATGCCGCATACCCACAGCGGACCTATGTTGCATGGCACCAACTGTCGTGCGGGCTATGACACGCGAGGACAAGGAAGCTCTTGCAGAACGGAAGATGTGTATGGCTGTAGGAGACATGGGTACGGAGGGTACAAAAAGAGAATGGGAGGATAGAGTTGAAGAGTTTTGTGGGTGTGGATAAGACACACGACACCAAGGGAAAACCAGCGCTGGCTCGCGCCGAGAAAACTGACGGGAATAACTCGCGTGGCAGCCACGTGGGGCAATAAGCACACCCCAATATCCGACGCGCGCGTCACGGTTTGGCCAACCCTTGAATTTCGAGTGTCCCGTAAGCTGTAATGGATCAGATATAAGGTACTTCTTGTCTCTTTTCCTCATTGAACGCCTTCTATCTCAGCACCGACGCTGCGTCAAATTACAAGCGCCGGAGTTCCGACCCCAGTCACGTTCCGGCGGACCACGGGGTCCAATCAGATGGGCCTCAAAGTCATACTACACGCCTGCACCCGACATCCCTTTCCGTCCTTTCCTTCTCTTCCAAATCGCCGTTTCATGGCTTCGAGCTGCAGTCCAAGCGCGAAGCTCATCGACGGCACTGCCATTGCAAAGTACGTAGTGCGTCTGTTTCCGTCTATCTACAAGCAGCTGCATCGTCCGATCGGGCTTATCACTGCGTCTATCTAGGGCTATTCGCGATGGTGTCGCTGAGCGCATCCGCGCACTCAAGGCCCAGAGCCCACGTTTTCAGCCCCAGCTGGCGATCATTCTGGCTGGAGCGCGTCAAGATTCGGTCGGGTACGTGCGCACGAAGGCCAGGGCCGCCAAAGAAGTGGGCATAACCCTTAATCATATCACGCTTCCTGCGGAAGTCGACGTCGACGACGTCGTCAGTGTCGTGAAGAAGCTCAACGACGACGACGCTGTCAATGGCATTCTGGTGCAGCTCCCGCTAGGGGATCACGTCGGCCCCGGCGGCGAACGCACTGTCACGGAGGCTATCAGCCCGGAAAAGGACGTTGACGGGTATGTGTTGTCCGTCGTTGCTACATTTGTTCATCTGTGATGCCCCTACCTTAGGTTCCACGCTTACAACATTGGGCGTCTGTCTTCTCGTGCCTCTGATCCCATTTACATGCCATGCACCCCGGCGGGTGTGCTGCGCCTTTTGGAATCCACCGGAGTCAAGATTGATGGCGCGCAGGCTGTTGTTCTTGGCCGCAGCGATATCGTCGGCAGCCCGGTCGCAGCGATCTTGCGGAACAAGAACGCAACTGTCACCCAATGCCATAGTCATACCACAAATGTTCCTGAAATCGTAAGGATGAACTTTTCAATATGCCTTTTTATCATCGTAATCTTTGTTTAGGTCAGGACTGCAGACATTCTGGTCTCTGCTATTGGTAAACCCCAATTCGTTCAGGGCTCTTGGATCAAGCCCGGTGCAGTGGTTATAGATGTTGGCACGAATTACATTCCAGGTATGCGTTACGCTTGTACATACATTTTGTGTTCGATCTTTTGATCCACAGTGTATCAGACCCAGCCAAGAAGTCGGGCCAGCGTCTTGTCGGCGATGTCGATTTCGACTCGGCCTCCAAGGTGGCTGCGTTCATAACACCTGTGCCCGGAGGGGTTGGTCCCATGACTGTCGCGCAGCTCATGGTGAACACCCTGCAGGCTGCCGAGCGGCATTGGGGGAGTCTCGTTCTCGCAAGGTGAAACCCCTCAAGCTCAATATCCAATAGCAACGGGTTTTGTTGGGTCATACACCCAGAGTTAGAAAGGGCTAGAGGAAACAACAATGCTAAGTCTAATGTTGCTGCTGCTGTCGTTATACCACCTCCTGTACCACCTCCTGACATATCTGCTGCATTGAATGTTATGGGATCAAACTCCCCAGCTTTATTCTACTTCAATGCATGCAACCACTGGATGATGGACAGTGGTGCTAGTGACCACATTAGCCTGCACCCTGCTGATTTAGGTTCTGTCTGCCTGATTGCTGGACAAATTCATTTAGGAAATAACTCAAGCATACCCTATCTTGGGATTGGTGTGGTTGAAGCCACCACAATGGTTGACAGGTGAATACAAAACATCACTCTAAACCATGACCTGTATGCACCAGAGGTGGGAGGACAATTTCTCTCCATACCCCAACTCACAGCCAAGGACCTACATGTCATCTATACCAGAGAATCATGCCAGATCTCAAACAACATGAAAACAAACCTGGCAATTGGCACAAAGTGACATGGCACATACTGGCTGGACCTTGACATCACCTCCTCATCACATCTGGCTTTGCTCTCCACCCAGAAAGCCTCCTCAGGCACAACCACCTTACACATACTTCCTCTGCCATTCTCTGCAAACTGCATAACAGCGATGCTGTGAACAGGTTCAACATCAATTCCCAAACTCTTGACATTGTGCAACCATGTGCTGGATGTGCATTTGGGAAGTTAGTGCACCATCTGTTCCACCCTTCATCAAAACATGCAATGCAACTCCTGGGCCTTGTTCACAGTGACCTTGTAGGTCCTATGCAGACCAAGTCAATACAAGGTTCGCTATACTTTGCCTTGTTTATTGATGATTTCTTGGGTGAAGCAGTCACATTCCCTCTTGCACCCAAAGACAGACTTTTGTGTGCCCTCACATCTTTTCTTGCATGGTCTCAGACTCAGATGGAGCACAAGGTGTTGGAGATAAGGTCAAATGCCTGACCCTGTACATGTGCTACTACACTTCATAACAGAGCTACAATACTTTCATAGCAGAGTTACAACTCTACAGTAGTCATGATGGCTCCACATCATGCTAATAGCACTTCACTTCGACAAGGCCTGGTAGCTCAGTGGTTAGAGCACCCACCTGGAGTAAGGGAGGTCCTTGGTTTGGACCCAAGCCAAGTTACTATTTTGGCAATTGCACTTTCTAACACAAGGTGGAGGCCCTCCACAGTGATTGGAGGGGAATATGTCAATGCAACTGTGTGGACCATACTTGAGCAAAATGGCACAGCTCATAACCTCATGGCCCCCTACTCTCCAGCACAGAATGGGCAAGCAGAGTGATGGAATTGTACAATTATAAACTCCACACTTTCATTGCTACACAGTGCCTTTATTTCTAGAGGATTCTGGGAATATGCACTGCAAACCATGATCCATGTCTACAATCACACACCTCAGCACACATGCAATTGGACCACTCCACAACAGCTTTGGACTGGTGGACTCACCCCCAACATCTCATACCTGCAGTCTTTCAGGTGCCTTGTGTATGTCAGCACACCCTCTGAGCACCACATGAAGCTAGACCCTCATGCAGTTCCAATGATCATTATTGGGTATGAGCTGTACTCAAAGGCATGGCATTTTTGGGACCAGGTTGTGCATTGTGTGGTTGTCTCATGTGATGCTGTTTTTGATGAGTTGAACTTTCCCCTTCACCCACAGGCTCTGAACATGACCAATCAGCCTCCAACCTCACTACTACCTCCTGGTGATGAATCATCATCCAACTCAGATTTAGATGCACCCCCACATGATGGCATCCAGCTAGAACTGCCAGTGGAGAGCAATCACACAGTACCTGTAGCACCTGCCACATCTGACACTGCTACCACAGCTGATCCACCCACTGACATTGCTACCCCAGGACTGCTGCCCATGCTGCCAGCTATGCCCATGTTGCCTCCTTGCATGCATGGGCCTGCACTACTCATCACAGCACCATCTATGGCTCCCCCTGTTGAGAATATAGTACGTACTACTACTTTTGTTTGCCTTCACGACATCACTCCCACACGTACCATATGTACCACCCACATATGTATCTCATTCCTTGGACTTCTCACAAAGGCCGAGCATGACCCACTCCACCACCTACTCCAAAACAACATGCATCCCTCTGCATACAGTAGTTGTTGTACCTTACTTACACACTCCACTCCAACTTTGCCTACCCTATACTATATAAGATGGACACTTACACTACTACTACTCAGATGTCTTACCACTCTGTCTGAGTAAGTACTTCACTCATATCCCCATCTCCACATATACTCATAAAGGCTCTGCAGCTCTCTACCACTGCCTGGCGTTGCCTTACTGCATTTGCCTTTACTCATCACACTGCAGTCATGGCACTGCCAGTAGCACTAACAGCAATGTGCTTTTCATACCTATCAACACTCCTATATGTGATAGTTGCAACAATCTCCCATTTCCTGCGCACACACCCCCCATGCCCACTCACATGTTGATGAGCACCATGTGGATGTAATGCTGGAAAATGACCATCAGTGACATTGCTAAGAGTGGCCTATTGGATGGTCTTAGGGAAGATCTGTAGTGATACCCCTGGTAACAAGGTGGGGAATACGTGCTTGATACGTGTAGTAGATGTTCCTGATAATGATACTGAAAGGGATTGATGAGATAGAGATGAGGATGATTCCACCAATGATTATGTGAGGATTCAGAATGACAGGTTTAGGATGTCTTAGTGACGCTTAGAGTGGCTTTAGAGATCTTAGACTTTAGTTCTTAGAGTGAGGTGAGTTTGTAGCAAGCTTAGATCAAGCGCAGTATAGGAGAATCCCTAGATTGTGAAGTTGACAAGACTGGGGTTTAAGACCACCAGTCTTTCAACTACTTATACAAAACTAGTGTCCTAAGTATAGTAAGGTTGTGCAGTGATGCACAGTAAGTAAACAATGTTTGTGCAGGTATGAGCAGGCAATGAAGATCAATATGATTGTTGTTGTGAGAGACAGCATTTCCCCAAATGAGGGAAGAACAGATAGTGGAGCTGCAGTGTAGTCTGCAGCCATGAGAGATGCCATGAGCATGGTAGGTGACATGATGCAGTAGTAGAAGAAGTCAGACAATCTGTAAGATGTCTGATGTAAGATGCTAACCTGCAGCTGTGAGAGATGCCATGAGCATGGTAGGTGACATGACGCAGTAGTAGAAGAAGCTGCAGGTAGAGTGAGAAGAGGAGAACAAGATGGAGGTGGAGGAATACTCACTCAGACAATGTGTAAGACATCTGAGGAGTACATATAGTAAGGTCCCATCTTATATAGTAGAGTGGTGATAGAGTTGGGGCAGAGTTTGTAGGTAAAGAACAATGACTACCATAGTGGGAGAGACATGTGTCATCCTGGAAATGTGGGTGGAGTGAGTAGGAAGTAAGCAAGTAGGATGTGTGTTCAAAAAGAAGTAAGGAAGATGTGTAGGTGTGTAAGTATGGAGGTAGAGAAGCTGAACAGAATACCACAGGTATTTCCAACAAATGATAATGTGCAGTAATGTGCAGTGAGTCACATCCATAGTGTAAGTAATGTGGTTCAGCCACAAATGTGAAATGAACAAGAGATAAACAAAGGTAAATAATGACGAGAAAGAGGAGTCCTTGCTAATTGTATAATAATAGTCCTTAGCAAGTAAATGTTATAATTAATAAAGGAAACTTAAAGAAAAAGATAAGTCTAGTATAGTACTTGGAGCTATGCTCACACTTAAGTATGTAAATACTTAAGTACTATAAAGAGAAAAGGAAAATGAGTCCTTACTAAGTAAAGTGGAGCTAAGGCTAAGCTCACACTTGTAGCAATAATACTACACTTTACTAGTAAGTAAGATAAAAGAAAAGAAAAAAGAAAAAAGAAAAAACGTTACAAGGTGCCAAAGCAAGTGCCTCATAACATCACCCCCTCTTCATGCAATGTGGGGTCCCCTGACCCATCACCCTCTGCCCACCTCTTACTCCTCATAGGCTGGGTATGGGAGGGTGTCCCAGGCTGGGATGAAACCATTGGGCATGCCCCCATTGAAGAACCAGGGGTGATGGGGAGTGAGGCAGGGGAAGCTGGCCAACCTCTGGGCCCAGTAGTAGGCCTCCTCCCAGGCCTGGGTGAGCTCTTCTTGTGCCATGAGGTGCCACTCCTGGAGGAAGTGGCTCTCGGTGCACCACACATAATATGTGGGGTTGGAGCAGGAGATGGGGTTGGGGGTGGTGTGGTGGGCTGGGCAGGTGGTGGTGGGGTGGGCATAGGGGGTGTGGCAGTGGTGGGGGTTGGGGCATTGTGCCTGGTGGTGGCCATGCTGGCTGCACTTGAAACAGGCCCCTCTTGGAGGGGCTGGGGCAGGGGTGGAGGAGGGCATGGACCACACCTCCATGTGGTGGTGGGGGGTGGGCCACCAGCCCATGGATGGGTTACCCCAGGAGGCTGCTGGGGAGGTGGGGGTGGTGATGAGGCCTGGGAGGGAGGCTGGGGCATCGGTGATGTGCTCCTCCAAAGAGGGTGCTGGGGGCAGGCTGAGCAGGAGGCAGCAAGGTGTGGGGGGCAGAACCAGAGAAAGCTCTGGCTTGTAGGGTGAGGAGGTTGCCTGGGG
>QLPN01012349.1:0-10779 GCA_003314395.1 Albatrellus ellisii
TACAAACTCGGAGGCCCCAGTACTGAATGTTGGCGGCGAATGAAGCACCTCAGCCCAGTTGGGATGAATTATTTTGAGCTTCTCAATGGCTTCATTGACAGGGCGTAGAAATTTGTCGTAAGCTTCTTCGGCCGCTTTGTCGTACTCTTCTGAAGGGTCGAAAAATTGCATGCGTTTTGGCGGAGTACACTGTTTGTAAGCATCCCTGATATTTCGATGAGTGACGTGGAAGATATCTCGTAGCGAATCAAGGAGGGTGGAAAAGACGGTCTGAGTAATGGTGTCGAGGCCCTCCAGATTTGATGTCAAGTCGTGGTCAGACATAAATTCGAATTTGTGAGCAGCGGCATCATCAAGGGACTTGATCCATTTGCAAAATACTGGGTGTCTCGAAGCGGGCTTCATGGGACGGCCTCCACCATACAAGAACGTTACATGACACAGAACATAAAGAAACGACTCCAAGTCGTCCATGAAGTCGTGGGGCCGCACATTTGGAGAAGGCCCTTTCAAAATCTTGTAGGACTGGTACATGTGTGTTCCCTGAAGACAATCAGGTCCGGTTTAGGCACATTGACGACTGAGACGAGACTGACCGTTCTGAAATCACCACGCGTGCTGGTCTCCGAGCCAACATTGATGTACTTGATCAAATCAAAATCTATCAACCGACCAAGGCTCTTGTCCCCACCACTGGGGTCAAACATGATATTCCCGAGACTGACATCCCTGTGAAGGATACCATGCTTCAGCAACATATTGCGGTGGCCTATGGGAAAGAATAAGTGCTCGATTTGACAATAACAATCATCAAGCCAATAATCACCGACTACCGCGTCCCTGAACGCGACCAACAGGCATGTATAATTGTACGCGGTCGATAAGTTCCCATGATACTTTGGGGAGACCACATAGCAATGATCACGGTCTGATAGCGTATGCTTCTTATACTTCTTCGCTGTTGGGTGTTCCAGAGTGAGGGTAGGCGCAACATTATAGCCACGAATCCCAGAGATAGTGTGATAGCTGTCGTTCGAGTCGTCCACCACTGGCTCCCGATACACATAGACTTGTCCGACGCCCGAAAGACCGATGCCTGCCAGTAACACCTTCGCCTCTGAAGGTCTGGCCGATGCACGCCAATAATCCTTTACGACGTATTTCTTCTTGCTGACAGCATCTTCTGCGTACCAACACGTTGTTCCTCGACCGATGACCGAGCTGCGGTTGACGCCGATACCCATGATGTTCAGCGACGTCGGACGAGGGGGAGCAAGAGCGTCATGGAGGCTCGAAGAGTCAGGTGGCACCTCAACTTCGGCACCGCCGGATTCCGGTGCGAACTCCCAGCCGGACAGATTGAGCTTGCCTATAACGGTGGCTGACTCAGAGATTTCCGGTCTAGGGTTGTACGTGATGGTCTCGTCGAGCCCGATAGTCGCGTCGTCAGAGAACATGAGCAAGATGGCCTCGACGAAGAGTACAGGGTGCTGATGAATGTCGACACAATTGAAGTAGGATGGACCTGCGCGGTCGAAGCAATACATACGCATGTATTGGCAGGACACAGCGATGCAGTCAACGAACAGCCGATTGGGCTGTTCGTAAAACTGCTGTCGTGCGTAGCTGCCCAACTGGATGGCAGTCTGGTAACTCTTGGCCTTGGACCTGATGCTATCGCTTGGCTTGAGGTCCAGCACGCTTCTGATGTTCCGGTAAGTTAGCCTGCTCCCCTTCACCATGTTCATATCTTGATTTGAGCTAAGAGACTTCCCGGTCCCGATGACGCAGAAGTCCGGTCTTGTCCCTAGACCTGGTGTAGGTGGGTTGAGTCCAACAGTCTGGTGCTGGATCATCATGTTGCTGGTATCCACTGCCTCCCTTTCCTCTGACAGATGGAAGTTATTAGCAATCTTGTTCATGACGTTCACGAAAGCCTCGTAGCACGAATTGTTGTTTGCAGGTATGGCCGACCATCGTTCTCTTGTCCACAGCTCTGAACCATCTTCAGACCGAAGGTATTCATCAATGTTTTGATGGAGATCCCTTTCGTACTGTTCAACCGTGTGATGGCTAATACCTTGGGATGTAGATGACAGTGCTGTGGGTGGCCATGGGAGGCTGGGGAACTGTTTCCGGAGTCGACGCGCTAGGAACAGTCTTAGCTGTAGGTGGCCTGGGTCCTTAGCCTCATCAACGTCGTGGTCGTGGTCGTCGCCATCATCGCAGTCCGCTGAGCCTGTCCTGGCTGTGTCAGTGGCGTCAACAGGTGCAGTTTGTGGATTCTCGTCGACAACTCGGCGAGCACTGGAGTCGACCCACAGTCCTTCCAGTTCTTCCTCGAGCCGACCTTTCAGTTTAGTGCCATAAGTTATGCGGTCGACTTTCTTGTCATGCTGAAGGCCGCTCGTGCTCTCGCGGCGCGGGGTCACTTTGAATTCAGGATGGCTCTTCTTTGGAGTCGTCATGTCTGCCTGAGGTTCATGCGTCGTCGATGGTCCTGGTTGTGGGTTCTAAGGTATGTCAGTCGAGTACACATCCAGTCATATATTTCCTGGGGCTCACCGACTCTGAACTGCTTCCTTCTCGAGACGAAGAGCTTGTCATGGCAATTGGAGATAGCTGTGGCAGGACGAGAGACAGCAGAGAGTGATGGGGAGGCTGAGCTGTACGTTGAACGCTCAAGCCTGACTGTATATACCAGCTCTGGGTGAGGAGAGACTCCAATGAACAGTGTCAGACGGCGTATTGGAATTGTGGCAGATCAGATATCGATAGTCCAATCGAGCGGACATGCAGCTGCGTTGAGCATGTACCGAAGCGGCCAGAAGTCCTTACAGAGCCTGCACAATATGTATATATCTAGATCTCATGTACAATACTATGACAGATGTAGATGATAGGGTGGGCCAACACGAGTATCGATGTGGGTGATTTTAGGTCTGGTCCCGGATGAACAAGGGCAAAATGTGGTTCTCCTTGATGACGAGCACAAAGCTGACGGTGATGACACGTGTGCTAGTGATAAGAGTACAAAGTTCTTCGACTTGATCCTATGTTCCGTTCTGCATGCAGCACTCGCGAACTGCCAGTCTTGCAGGATGACGCCTTTTCTAATTGTAAAATGTATTGCGTAGCAAATGTACAGGGACCACATGCAGCACTACCGATAATCGACGTCTGAGTCGCCGTGCGTCTGCGGTATGATGGTGCCAGTACACCCGATAAGGACTCATCAAGACTGATTATCGCGCCCGAACATAGTGGAGCATCGAAAGGTTATCTATGGTCGTCGAAGACACATGTTGTGAGGGAGCAAAATGGCTTGAATTATGATTTCCGGGAGCGATATACTCAGGGGGTGGAGATTGACCACAACAATTAACCTGTCAAAGACTACAGGAGCTGATCGTGGTGATGGTACGGACACAGTAGTAGAAGCGATGGTAATCATCGATGAGAAGGCCACGGCCCGCCGCCCACTTCATGTTGTAGTCGCGTCTCGTGCCGATTGATCAGCTGATTCAGTTTGCGCCATCATCAGGATGTCTCCTCCAGGATCAAACGGTCCGGCGGGAGTGTTATCTTCATGTCCGGCTATCTGCGTTATCAACTGCACTGCATCCTATTGACCCTGCGACACCGCAACTTACAAATGCAGATGTCAGTGCTGGTGTTCCGTAGAGCGTCGAGTATGTCTCATGGAGCTCGTGCTGCTCCTCGGAATGACGCACCATACTGCTCTCGTGCGACGTAGCTCTTCTGCCCTCCAACCCGAAGACGATCGCATCCACTCCGAGATATATCCGCACAACCAGACGACTCCGTTGTTCCATCGGTGCGTCCCACACCAGTCGCTGAGCATACAGGTTTCGCCACTGTTCTTTTCCTTCACTGCGCAGACTGCCGCACGCATCGGCAGGCAAACGTCACCTTCAGTTACATCTTGTTTTGCTATACAGTCGTTGTTAGCTCGTGGCGCCGGACCATGAGATCAGAGACAGAGTTGTTCGAAACGTCGCTCGGAGGCCCGGATCTGCTTTCTGATGTTGGGCTCATGGTCGCGGTCTGGGCCCCCTGCGAGTGGGTCTTCTACAAGCCTTGGTGTATCTACCTACATCTATTTCGCCGCATGACTGTGCTTTTGCACACAAGCAATTTTTCAGCAACAATCTAGGAACCTCACCGAGCGTGACCGGTCATCTCCCTTGGCTACGTACCCGAGTGGGTGGAAGAGAGGGCTGGTGTCATAAGTCTTGCTACATTGACTCTAGCATGTATCTCATAATACAGTGGCACATAATTAATCCAACCTAATTTGAGTCTTGACGTAAGATGTCGACGCACAAGCGGACATTAAGTGCAGGTCGTTCACATAGCAGGTATCATGTCATTGTTAATAGCTCATCATCATCTTTTGACACGTCGGCCGCCGTGGGATCTAAGATGAAACAAGTTATCTGTATCGTCAGCACCGTTAGCATTGCTCGTCACACCAGCTTCCTGTTGATCAGACAGCGATGATGACAACGGCCGTTTGCTGCTAGAGCCTGAAGACCTATGATTTATCTTTTATGGTACACGAACAGGGTCTTCCCTGTGAGTCACAGCGTCGCGCTGTATGCGCCATTCGCAGCGTAACTTCCAGACAAGAAGACCCTTGCTTTCTCATCTCCGGCAGGTTTTCCCTGCCATTTTGTGAAGGGCTTCTTAGGACGTCGGCCTCGACCCGTCGGGCGTAATTAACGATGCTAATCGCACAATATTGTAGTTATGTCGCTATCTCTGCGAGTCTGCGACGCACTCATTGTCTACAGCACAAAATGATGATACTACCTCTCCACAAACGTGTTGATCAAAGAGTGTGGGTCATCGAGTTATAAAGGCCACTGCCTTTGCTTCTGTACTACATTTTGTCCACACTCATGACTACTTAAAATCCTTCCACTGGCATGCCTTTCATTCAGAGTGGTTAAATATGTATGACCGGCGCTTTCTTCTTGTCCCTCGCGTTACCATGTAGTCCTTTGGTGGGTTCCAGCTCGACCAACACCCCCCGCTCATTCGTATCTGTGGTATGTATTGCCGCGCCGTCTCGTCTTCACCTGATGGCGCAGGCGGTCGGAGGCGATCAGCGCAGACTTTCGTATCTTCGCAACTTATTCTTCGTTTGCGGCCGGGTTTCTCGTGGCGAGCTAGCACATCCCGACACCGCCACCTCCTGGGGACTGGCAGACAAGTTGGTCAGTCGCTCCGCGCGCCTGATCGACGCGGTTAGCCTCTTGTCGTCTCTGCTGCGAAGATAACGCGACCGAAAGGCGAACCACAGGGCCATGCATAACCCAGCGTATAGCAACGGCCTGGTGTATTCTATGGTGACTAATTAGCCTGTCTTCCAGCGTCACAAGATGTTGCCCCTCCCCCGCGAGGGTGAGGCTTCCCAATTGTACTACACAAACCTTGTGGCGTGCGCGAGTTGTTCGAAACTAAACGCTGGCAGGGTGACTCCCCCTCCATGTCACCGAAAACCACCACCAGTGTCACTACCAGTGTCACCGTGACACTAGCAGGAAAGCGAAACCCTTGGGCTTGTCAGCGACTGCTGCTCAAAAAAGCACTGCTGCCGTCCTGTACTGCCTTTGATGCCTGCCTATCGACGGCCTTACGAGCCAGCCTCGGCGACGTAAGAGGACAGCCGTGCCGCGGAGGAATAGACCGTTGCCCACTGCTCGTATGCCACTACTATCAAGTACAGGATGTCTTTTCTGGCACTAAGATCGTTGATCAAGATGAGAAAGAAACCGTTCTTTGCGATGCTGGATAGAAGATATATGTCTTGCCTGTCGTCTAAATGAAGGGAGGTGGGTGAATTGAGAGCGTCTCCCAGCATGGAGAACTTCACCTCTGGTTCATGACCCTCACTTAAGTCCTGAAATAAAATAGCATATCCTGGCCGTGAGTTTCAGATATGCGAAGGTCTTGCTATTGTCGTCGGTAAGGAAAAAGTCACAGGTCTTTTTCAACATGGTATGTGCAGCCCAAAACGGAGGCACGTTTTCGCTCATTCTGTTTGCTCTGGTTTCTGAAGTATCTCGAACAAGATGCAGACGGGCGATTCATCAAAAGCTTGGGTACGAATTGCATCCATCTGCCCTTCATTTTGAAAGTGCGTGGTCCTCACACATGCGGCCCCGTTTGCTTCTCTCACCGGCCCCCGCGTTCTCAAGGCCGAGGGCTTCAAGCATCTAGACCAAGTCATCAACAACATCCTTGCCGTAGATTTTCCACTGTCCGTCAAAGAGTCAGCTGATGTACGCGAGCGTTGGCTTGTCTTGCCAACTCGTGATTTTATAACCTGTTGTAGAGGCACATGCGTAAAAGAATCGTAATTATGCTGAGGGACGGGAAAGTGGAAGAAGAACGGAGGGTGGTGAGGAAATAGCGACAGGAGGAATCGGCGTTGCAATCATGTGGAGTTGGACGACGGACATGTAGTATATATATTAAATGTGCAGTCTGCCTGCCAGTGTGAACTGTGAAGCGAGGAGGCGCTAAAATAACTCGCGCAGAGGTCCAAAGTACAACGTCTCGGTACTTCCAAGGTAAACGCCATATGGATGTCGTGATGGCAGACGGCGAAGAGAATGGCGATGTGGCTACAAGTGCGGCCCAGGGACCAGACAACTTGGCATCTCACACTCGGGCCTCCAGCGAGCTCGATCTTGTCGGTGGCCCTTTTGCTGTCATCGAGTCTGATCCGGGTCAGTGCCTCGAGTTTCCTCGTCATGAAGACAGACCTCAAACGGTGTTGATTGCGATAGGTGTGTTCACGAGTCTGGTGCGGCAACTGGGCGTTCGGGGACTCGAGGTCGTGGAGATATACGACATCGAGCCATGGGCGGTTCACGATCTCAAACCGCACGGTCTCATCTTCTGCTTCCTCTGGCGCAAAGACACGCCACGAGCCAACGACTCTACAAACTCGGCTGCAGAGCACGTATGGTATGCGAACCAGCTCAACGACGACGCATGCGCGTCCTTTGCTATCCTGAACGTCCTTCTCAACTGTCCCGACTGCGACATCGGTTCTGCGTTGAAAGACTTTAGGTCGGAGACGGAACAAATGTTTCCAGTGGTACGTCGTTCTGCTCCAACCCGTCTGTCTCACTGCGAATCTACAGTTATCTATCCTGCAGATGAAGGGCCTGGCCATCTCAAATTCCCCGCTCATCCGTCATGCACATAATTCACATGCACGGTGAGCCCTACCCCTTCTTCCCCCACATTTAGATCCTATTCAACATTCCATGCCAGTCCCTCAGATATACGAGGAGCACTCAATTCCATAGCCCAAACAACCCTCGACACTGTCAAGCAGCCGCAACACACCGAGACGTGGCCCGCAAAGCGCCGCAAGCTCGCCTACGGCTCGACCTCGAGGCCGCGCCCACGTGTTCCCAAGGCCACTACCACCGCCGAGCCCGAGCCAGACGAGGCATACCATTTCATAGGTTACGTCCCAAGGGACGGCAAAGTATGGGAACTCGACGGCCTCAAATCGGCGCCGGTACAGGTCGGGGAGCTGCCCAAGAATGCAGAGACGATGGATGGGTGGATGGACGTCGTGCGCCCCGTCCTGAGGGAAAAGATGGAGTTGTATGGGAGCACAGCAGGTGACGGAGACGGCGATATACGCTTCAACTTGATGGCGTTGGTGGACGACCGGTATCAGCTGGCGAGCGACGAGCTTGAGTTACTGAAGCGGGAAAAAGTAGCTCTGGAGCGCCGCCTTGACGATTTGTTGCCAGAAGGATGGCCGCCCGAGGTACTTCGGCGTCAAAGACATAGAGCGTTCGCTCACCTATATCGTTCTAGGTCGACAACAAGACGCAATACGATATACACGAGACGTTCGCAACAGCGGTCCAGCCAGAAGGGCCTGGCAGAACCTTCTCTCCGGGGTTTGCGCTGCGCCACCAGACCGTGAGCAAACGTATTCTCGACATGCCACAATCGCAACTCGTCGAGGCGTGGACGACCTGCATACAGAACGCACGCAAAGCCAAGGTCGCAGCAGAAGACGAGATCAAAAGGGCGACCGACGCGCATGTACGTGTCCATCGTTATTCTAACACAAACCTGACCCATGCGTTCTGTCAGACCGACCACGTGAAGCGGACGTACGATTACGAGCCGTTTGCACGCAAGTTCCTTGAATACCTACAGAAAGAAGGGCATCTGCATGCGTTGCTCGGCCGCGACGACTCTGGTCGCCCATTGCCCACCAACAAACCCAAACCCACACCCAAACCCAAGCCCAAATCCAAACCCAAACCCAAACCTAAACCCAATGCGAAGAGGAAGCGCTAGCACGCGCAGCGCCACTACACCACTGCGGTCAGTCGCAACCCCGGTTTGGAGTGCGCAGGCGCGTACAAAAGGTAGCAAAAGAGCGAGGCAGCAACAGGTTGTCTCCAGTGACGTGTTGTACGCCTCGGATATCTCCCCAGCCGGGACTATAAATTCTAGAACTTGACCCAAGCACCTGTGCATCCAAAGCGCGCACGGCGCTGCATAAACTGTAAAGCTGTCATTGCCTTTGCAGGCAAGTCCTCTCAGTAGACTGTGGCGTGGCTCGTGTCGAAGACGAGTTCTGCGCCTACAGCCTGAGGTCGGTCTGTAATGCGGTCCTCGTGCCAGTGATGGGTCTGGCCGCAAAACATATGAAAAGCATGGGAGCCTGCACGGGCCGTTGAACAGGCCAAACGGCTGCGTCGAGATCGAAAACATCATTTCAAAAACATGAAGTGACGCCTCGGGCTGCAAGTCGTGGTTTGTAGTGCCGTTGCCAGAAGGGCGATGACCATGATGATGCCCCGAGGACGACCAGGTTTGAACCAAAAGAACTGAGCAACATCATGCCAAACACCCAGTCGCGGAACGTTTTCCATCAAATGGCTGTAACGGTAACGTATACAGTGGCGATGCTTTGGTCAAATTGCAGAGTGCGTGAGCTGCACAGTAAAGTATTGCTAGAATCTTGGGAATCGGATCGTGTGTAAAAAAAAAAACGAATTAATAACACTCGCCAGCAGGAAACAGGTGCCGCAAAATGAGGTGGCCAGACCTCACAATGCGCCCAAAGTATTAAGAATGAGCGGAATGCGCGACGCATGAGGGAGGGGAACAGACGAAAAACACGCCAATAACGAAAGCATAACAAATAGCAAAAGTAAATAAATAAAAAATACATACGCCCAAAGTTAACAAGATAACACAACGGAAGAAAAAAGAAAAAAGCACACATATCGGTGTAAAAGCGAGCAGAGCATCGAGCCCGAACGCTCAGAAGCGCAGCTTCGGCACCGGGGGTATCTCGTCTATGTCACCTCCACCATACATCGCCGCAACCCGTGCCACGAACCGCTCTCGCACCTCAAAGCTGTGCTCGTCGTCCATGAAGCTCCCCGCTCTGCTCCACATCGAATCCCGCCGCTCGCCCGACGAGTCAAAGTAGTACGAGTCGACATAGCCCCGCCGACGCGTCTCCAGCGTCCGCGCGTCGTCCGGATACATCGACCTCTCCGTCTCAATCGACGGCCGTGCAACATTCGTGTTCGTGCCCCCGTTTCTGGCAGGGGCGGAGGACACAGTATGGTCGGTCTCAAAGTAGTACCGCGCGACGTCCTCCCTGATGTCGGAATCGCTGCTCTTCTGGGACGCGGTGTCCTCGACGTGGATATCGGGCGGCGTCAAAGGGGATCCGATGTCCCACGGCGACTTGCGGCTGTCATCAGAGTCGCCAGGGGGCGGGGTCTGCTCGTGTTCCGTCTGCAACCACAGGATGGGGCGCCGCCTGCTGCTGTGCATGCTGTCCGAGTCCTCCGCGGACGACGGCTGCTGGGCCCATATTTGCGGACGTCGCGAGGCGGTGGGGCGCCGCATGGGTAAAGACGATTCCGAGGCGGATAGCACAGACCGAGAGGAGAAAGGCGAATCGCGCCCCCGCTGAATGGGCTGCGAAATCAGGCGGGGCGACGGGGAGTGGACGGATTCGGCAACGCCTGCCGACTGGTCTGTGGAGGCAGAGATAGGTATACGAGGAAGGGGGCCCAGGGGAGGCGGGGTGGGTGGCGGCAAGTCGTGGTATGACACTTGGCGGGGGCTCGGAAGCGGACTCGGTCGAGAGGCCGATGGTGATGGTACGATGAAATCTGAGGATGGGATGATCGAGGAGGTCGAGGGGATGGGAGAAGGGGGCGAAAGGAAGAGATTGAGTGGCACCGGAACTTTCTTTGAAGTGACGGAACGAGTAAGGAATGGCTGGGGAGAGGGTGTTCGGGACGACGGTGCAGATGGTGGCGAGAGAGCTGAACTCAGCGGAAGGGAGATCTCTGGCCGTCTAGGCTCATAAGCCTTCCATTCGGGCACGGACGAGATCGGGCTAAAGACCTCGCTAGGTTTCCTCCGAAGGGAATTCATCAAACGCCGGCCGGATCTAGACGGAAAAGACGTAGACGTGTTTCCACTGTCTGGTGGGCTCCACTGACTCGGACGAGAAGAGATGGTTTCTCTGGAAGAGCGAGGTGAGAGGGTGCTGATCATGGAAGCAGTCGAACGATCGCTGGAAGCCTCATGGGATACGCTCTCTGTCTCTTCAACAACGTTGTTGTGCGTAGGTACCGCGAGCAAAGTGGGGCTGCGAGGTCCTTCGTCCACGGGGGGCACGTCCAAGTTGCGTGAGAACATATCCGCAATGGGGAGCGGTACAGCTGGAAC
>QLPN01012353.1:0-10401 GCA_003314395.1 Albatrellus ellisii
TCTAAGCTCATCAGCTACTCGCTTCATTCTTTCTTAACTAAGTCTAAGAACTCTAAAAGCTATTAAGACATCTTACACTAAGTCACACTGGATCTTCGTATCATTATCGGTGGAATCATCCTCGTAACTATATCATTGATCCCACTCTTCATTGTCATCCGGAATCTCTATTACGTTCATCAAACCAATATCCAAACCTTGGTTACCAGGAGTAATATTCTAGACCTTCCCTAAAGACCGTCCAATAGGCCGCTCTTAGCAGGTGCTGTACAGTTGCAAACTGCAGCCTGTAAATACTGTACCAATGTGTACCTATTTGCTATGCAATTGATTGGGAGCACCTGTTGCTGTGGACCATGCAGGGGTGCAATCATTGTTGAGCTCCCAATAAGATGGTGCTCAGGACTGCAGGCATATGTGAGAGGAAGAGATGAACAACCAGTAAACTGGTGCTCATGAGTGCAAACAAGTGTGAGGGAGAGAACATCATGATAACGCAGCATTGCACAGCGCAGTGGTCAACTAAGTCCAGGTCACTCTACTTAAAGAGGAGCAAAGGGTGACAGTGGGTAGAGCAAGGGCAACAGCCCGAGGGGGAAGAGAAGCACTAGCATTGAGGCAAAGTAAAAGTAATATAGTGAGAGGAGGGTGTCCATTGCTAGTGGAGTAAGTGAGAAACTGACTGAGGTCCAATGTCCCTAACAGATGCCTTAAGTACATAAAGAGACTGTGCACAGACTGTGCTGAGGTAAGTAAATGTATAGGGTGCAGGTGCTGGAGTGAAGAGCATACTCCCACATCAACACATCAGAAGTACTATTAGAACAAGTACAAGATGACTGGTATAAGTACAAATGGATAGTGTGCACAGACCATGTGAGAGTTAGTGGCTGAGAGTGTGACACAGTACAGTAGTCACAAGAAAGTTTAACACCCCCCCTGTTAGCATGATGTTTGGTGTGGTGGTCTCCTAAGCCAGGTCACTCTAATCAAGGAGGATGGTGTTGGTTTTTTCATTACCTTATGATGCTGATCACACTGTTTACTTATTAAGTATACTTATCTCTATCTCATCTTATTGGTATTTCATTTCTCTTTATGGTTTGAGCTCCTCTTCAACTCTATCATGCTCTTACTATATCTTCTTTATCTCATCATCTTCTCACCTCAGCACTTCTGCATGTGCTGAGCTCTCTCTTTCTCCTGTGTACCCTCTACCCTCACACATCTTCTCTATCTTACAGCTCTCTTTCTCTAGCTATCTTTAGCTATCTCTCTAGCTGTCTCTCTAGCCCTCTGGACTGTTGTCCTCTTGGCTCATTTATCTCCACCTGGGCTCACAAGCCTATCTCTATACAATGATGTTCAACCTGCTGTTTGCCACTTTGCCCATGTTTCAATAATCCATAGTTGTGTTAATTGTGCATTTGCCTTGGCACCAGAATGGAGGACTGGGTTCAGCTGACAAGGAGCAGGACTGATAGGATATATAGGTCAAGGCTTGGTCAAGGCTTACCAAAGTAACCATGGAGTCATGAGTTGTGAAGTCAGCATTTGGTGTGATTGGTGCTTTTACTTTTTTGCTCATCCTTTATAGTATGATACTTTATTTGTTTGTGTCCAGACCCCACATTATCCCTATGATTGACCCTACATTGTAATTTTTCTGTTTTGTTTTGTTGTGCTCTAGTCTTGGAGCTAGACTTGTATTTATATGGCTCATTGCCTGCCAGAACAGATAGACTTCCCCCATCTGCAATTTGTCACCCCTCTCCCATCCAAGTCCAAAGGTGAAAAAGCACTATTCATCCCTCCTCCCTAATGAAATCTGGGTAGCCCAGCAAGGGAAGCAAACACCATGACATAGAACAGATAAGTATTGAGCCCAAGGGCCATTATAGAAAGAGACAAGGCTACAGCTGCCTTGGTAAGACAGAGCAGAGGGCCTTAAGACCACATCTGAGAGATAGAAGACAATGTGTATGATAGAAGGGAGGTACACAGAGGAAGAGAGCTACACAGAGCAGGTATGTCAACTAGAGGAGAGGAGTGTGTGTGTGTGCAGAGACCTACCTTGGCAACAGAGTAGAAGTGCTGAGGTGAGATGATGACAAGGGCAAGATAGAGTTGACAAGGAGCTCAAACCATAGAGTGGAAAAGAGATAAGGATATGTAAGTATGTCCAGCATCATAAGATAGGTGAAAATCAACACTCTCTTGTGTCCATTGAATCAAGAAAGTATGTGCACCTCATAGGTCACATTTACAGTTGCATTGTGTCTGCATTGCATTTTATTTGTATTATATTTGTGATTACCATGTCACATTTTCTCATATCTCTCTACTATTGCCCAGTTGTGTTGCATTATTGCATTGCTCTCTTGCTAAACTACTAACTCTCTGCCTCTTGGTGTCTAGAGGATCTTATAGCTTGCACCCTTCAGCATTTGTTGTGATCATGATTGTGGATTACCCTCACATCATACTACAGCACTTATCAATGCTATAGGCATATAGTATATATAGTAAAGGAATCAATGCACAGACCATGTGCTGTCACTATAGGGCAGGTGCTAAGAGCAGCCTATTGGATGGTCTTAGGGAAGGTTTGTGATACCCCTAGTAACAAGGTAGTTGTTATGTGCTTTGTAAGCATAGTAAATGTTCTTGGTGGCAGTGAAGAGTAGGATCAATGAGATAGTGATGAGGATGATACCACCAATGACTAAACAAGGATCCAGAGTGATGAGTTTAGGATGTCTTAAAGTGACATAGAGATCCTAGACTTAATCTTTAGAGAGTGATGTGAGGCAATAATGAGCTTAGGTCAAGTGCAGTATAGGAGAATCCCTAGATTGTGAAGTTGACAAGACTGGGGTTTAAGACCACCAGGCTTTCAACTACTTATACAAAACTGGGGTTCTAAGAATAGAAAATGGAGATAAGGTTTACTGATCAACAATGATTGCACAGCAATCAATGAGATCATGTGACTAAAGACATGTCCATAGTAAGCTAATTGTAGCATAGCCACAAGTGTGAGTGAAATGAGGTATAAACAAAGGTAAATAGGGGTGAATGAGGGAGTCCTTGCTAATTGTATAGTAATAGTCCTTAGCAAGTAAATGCTATGATAGATAAAAGGGAAGGGAGGCTTTATAGTACTTGGAGCTAAGCTCACACTCTAGTATATGGATACTAAAGTACTATAAGAGAAAAGAAATAGAGTCCTTACTATAAGTAGGAGCTAAGCTCAACAACTGTAGTTAGTACTACATTTATAGTAAGTAAGATAATAAAAGAAAAAGAAAGAAAAGAAAAGAAACATGTTATGAGGTGCCAAAGCAAGTGCCTTGTAACAGTAAGGGTAATGTTTGCACAGGAGAGGGCAGGAGGCTACTATTGTGATCATGGTAGAGAGAGGACCATAAGGTCCAGACCCAACACACTCCACATAGTGGAGGAGACAAAGGGGAAGAGTGATAAACACAGGCCATGTGCAGGAGTGGAACATGAGGAATTCTTGTTTGTACATGAGCATGTTGTGTTCTACTTATAGTACTTGAGACAGTGCACAGACCAGAGTAAGTAAAGGAGACCCCATGTGTTCATGCAGGTTATGGCAGGCAACATAGATGGTGAAGAACATAAGCAAAAAGGTGTTGTGATCCCTGCATAGGGAAAACATGGGTAGCATTTCTGCAGCAATAGAGAAGGTGTGGACAGCAGTAATGTGCCATGATGCAAGTGAAGGAGCTGCAGGAATGTTGTAAGATAGAGGATAAGGTGCATGGAGAGATGTACTCACTCAGTGTTGTTGCAAGACAACAACTGAGGGAAAGTACTGTATGGTATGCATCTTATATAGTGAGTGTGAAGAGAGTTAAGGCAGAGAGGCATGTGCAGAAGTACAAGAGTGCCTATAAGTGTGTAGGACATGCATTGTCTGGAGTATATGTGGTGTGAGAGTGAGGAGAGAACCCTGTGGGGTTGTGGAGAAGTGAAGGTGTGTCATAAGTACATGTGTAAAGAGAAGTAATGCTGAATGAAAGTGAAGTGAAGAGTAGGAGTTGTAGCAATGTATGAATGTTCAACACCATGTGTGTATGTATGTGTGAGGTGCATGCTAGACAGTGAGGTCACAAATATAAGAGGAGGGAGGGTAAGAGACAATACTCCTAAGATGAATCATGCTATGTAGCAGATATCTCAGATGTATAAAGCTAAAGAACTATGTACAACAGAGGTACCCTATATATACTAAAAGAGTCTGTGCACAGACCATGTGCTGTCACTATAGGGCAGGCATATGTAACTAAGATGCTGCACATGTCAGGTGCCATTATTTGGTGCATTTATCTCTTTATTCTTTTCTTTTTTTTTATATATTTTCCTTTGATTAGATTAGATATGATCATCTTATCTCTTCATCTTATCTGATCATATCTAATCCTTATCTACTTACACTCCTTAGTTCTAGACTATGAGGTCATAGCATGTGCCTTTGGCATGTTCCATTACTTACTGTGGTATTGTACTGTAGCATCTGCCCTAGAGTACTGCACCTGGTCTGTGTGCAATCTCCTAGAGTATATAGATAGCTGTAGTATAGCTGAATATACTCCAGCTAGTTATGGCTGGATTTCCTCTTCTATTGAGTGATCTTTAGTTGAGTGTGCCCAGTCTCCCTTTCAGGGATATATGCAGACTCTGGTCTCATAGCACATCTGTGAGAAGTATCAGTAAGCAATGCACAGCATTGCACAGCATCAATAAGCAACTGTGGGAAATGTAGTCATAGTTGTATAGTAAGCAGTCTGATGACTAAATAGGAATGTGTCATAGATAATTATGAGAAGATCTACTACTGATCTGATAAGATGAGATAAGATATCTCTAGTAGATCTTATGTGATAAGAGTAAAAGAATTGGAAATGAAGAGAAAAATAAGTATTCTGACAGTATGTGTATGGGTGTATGTATGTGTGTACAGTATAAGGACAGAAAAGGAAGGTCTACATATGACACAGTAACAAAGAGGAAGAGAGAGAGCTGGAAGATGAGAGCATACAGTATGTATGCAAGACAATAGAGATAGAAGAAGAGTGCTAGAAGCCAGGTAATGTCACAAGGCACTTGCTTTGGCACCTTGTAATGGTTTTCTCTTTCTCTTTTTCTTTTTCTTTTTATCTTACTTACTATAAGCATAGTATTAACTACAGCTTGAGCTTAGCTCATACTTATAGTAAGCACTCTATCTATGATTGTGTCACCAAGTACATGCTTCATGGCCCCTGTGGTGCTCCTGACCATGTGAAAGCCCCTTGCATGAAGAAGGACAACAACCAGCAATGGTTGTGCAGCAAGCATGTCAGGCCACTATTACTTCTCTTATTTTTCCCTCATTCTTCCTATATTTCTTATGACTCTATTGCTGTAGATCTTACAATTGCTCCTGATCTACTGAAGTGATTCCCACAGTCATACATTCTACTTGTTTGTCTCTATTGGCCAATGATGTGTATGTTGTCCAATCTCCAATTGGCCTGTTCTATCTTTAGCCATGATTCATTTTCTCACCTTTACTGCAGATGCTCACCAATCCTTCTCACATCTGCTGCAGAGTATCACCAATCACTCTCACAGTTACTACAGAGCCTCAGTCAGCACTTACATGTCCTCCCCATTATTAGATATGGCATCATTACTTTACTTTCTCATTCTCCAGCCCTATACTGTACAGCATGGTCTGTGCACTCTTCAGAGTACTATATATGTGATAGTTCACTTAGCATTTTATCCCCAGTTCTGATCATCTGGGATATCTGCTAGGTACAGTAGCTTCTAGTCTTCTCATTGTCTTACTATACTGACTATATATCTGGGATGTCCACTAGTTGAAGCATGATTGTCCTTTTGTTGTTTTAGCCTTTCTTTCTCAGTTGTTCAGCTTCAACATCAAGTGTCAGCCTCAGAAAGCACTACCACAAGGGCTTTTCTGAGGAGACTCGCTTTGGGGAGGATGGATACCCAGTCTATGCCAGGCCAGACAATGGGTGCACCTCAAAGAGCATTTCAGTCAAAATAAGGTCCATGTCTTCACCAACTGTGATGTCATCCCCTACAACCCTTACCTGCTTTCAAAATATCCTGCCATATCAATCTGGAGATCTGTGCCTCAGTCAAGGCAGTCAAGTACATCCACAAATACATCTACAAGGGTCAAGATCAGGCCACCATGCAGGTTGGGGATGTGGATGAAGTCCAGGACTACATTGATGCATGCTACATTGGTCCTTCAGAGGCATGCCGGCACATGTTTGAGTTCCCCATGCACCAGGAGCCCCCCACAGTCTATTACCTTCCTATCCATGTGGAGAATGAGCAGCAGGTCTACTTCCAAGCAAGTGATGACCCTGAGGAAGTCCTGGAGCACCCCTCTGCCAAGAAGACACACCTGACAGAATGGTTCAAGGCCAACCAGCAGTGTCCTGCCAGTGCCTGCCAGTACTTCTATCAGCACTTTCCTCAGCACTTTGTAGAGCAAGTCCATGACTATCTCCTTGACAAGATCCTCAGCAAGATAGGCAAGCACCTCCTTGACTTCCCTCCAATGCCACTCCCCCAGCACAACTGGCAAGTTCTTGGCAACCTCCTTCTGCAAGATGAGCTTGATCACGACATCTATGACCTCACTCTGCAAGTTGAAGATCACTACTCTACCTTCAATGAGGAGCAGAAGTCTGCCTTTGATGCTATCATGGCCTCTGTTGATGGGAACCAGGGCAAGACCTTTTTCCTCCACAGTGCAGGAGGTTGTGGGAAGACATATCTGTGCAACACCATTGCTGCTGCTGTGTGTTCCAAGGGCAAAGCTGCTCTCTGTATTGCCTCCTCAGGCATAGCTTCACTTCTCCTGGATGGAGGTCGCACTGCCCACTCTCACTTCAAGATCCCCATCTCCCTCCATGAAACCTCCACCTGCAATCTGAAGCACAACTCTGACCATGAAGGGCTGCTGAAGGAGACTGTGATCATCATCTGAGATGAAGCACCTATGCAGCATCACTATGCCATGGAGGCTCTGGATCACACCTTGCAAGACCTGCTGGAGGATGGGGTTGCATTTGGAGGGATCACTGTGCCCTTTGGTGGGGATTTTTTCCAAATCCTGCCTGTTGTTCCCAAGGGCTCCAGACAGCAGATAGTCAATGCCTCCCTCTGTTGCTCCCAGCTCTGGAACAGCATCACCATCCTCCACCTCAAGCAGAACATGCATCTTGACCACACTCCAGGCAGTGCTGCTTTTGCTCAGTGGTTGCTTCAAGTTGGTGCTGGAGGCCCTAACCCATCCATCAAACTCTCCACCAGCATGTCCCTCTCAGAGAACACTGTCCAGATGCTCATTGACTCCATCTACCCTGGGATTGCAGATGCAGAGGGGAAGCCTGACGACTATTTCATGGAGCACACCATACTCTCCTCCAAGAATGACACTGTTGATGATCTCAACTCTGCTATCCTTGTTCAATTTCCTGGAGAAGATACCAGCCTGTTCAGTGTTGACAAAGGCAGGAGTGGCCAGGAAGACTACCCCATTGAATATCTCAACTCCCTCAATGTCTCTGGCATCCCCCTTGCACACCTTCATGTGAAAGTTGGCTGTCCCCTCATGTGTCAGACTCTTATCACTGACTTTATTCCCTGTCCCATATTTCTTTTTATATTCTTTTACTTTCTTGTATGTTTTACCTTTGATATGATTAGATTAGATCATCTTATCTTTCTATCTTATCTTATCTACATCTAATCCTTATCACTTACAGTCCTTACTGCCTCATGGTAGTGGTTCTCACAGATGCTGTGCATCTGTCAGCAGTAGTCTCACACTTGCAGTGCCTTTAGTTACTGTTGACCTGCCCTTACTTACTGCACCTGGTCTGTGCACTGTTCATAGTACTATAAGTAGTGAGGTAGCTAGATGAATAGACTCCAGCTTGTTACAGCTGGTTCCACCCCTTCTTCTTAGCTGAGTCCTCTCACCCCTGTCAGAATGTACTTATTTTTCCTTTCATTTTACAATTTCTTTTACTCTTATCACTCAAGATCTACCAGAGATATCTTATCTCATCTTATCAGATCAATAGTAGATCTTATCGCGATTATCTATGACTCATACATATTTAGTCATTGGGCCACTTACTATACAGATATGATTACATTTCCCACAGATGCTTACTGATGCAGTGCAATGCTGTGCATTGCTTACTGATACTTCTCACAGATGCTGTGCATCTTACTTACATATGCCTGCCCTACAGTGACAGCACATGGTCTGTGTGCTGATCCCTGTAGTATATAAGAAGTCTTATGTAGTAGATAGTTCCTTAGCTTTATACATCTGAGATATCTGCCTACCAGCATGATTCATCTTAGGAGTATTGTCTCATCCCTTTGCCCTCACTCCTCTCTTACACTTGTGACCTCGCTGTCTAGGTGTGCACCTCACAACCCCTTGGCTTTGATCCAAGGCAGCTCCCAGTAAGCCCTATTGAGGAGGCAGGGATAAGTCAGGTTGCAGCCTTTGCAATGATGTCTGTCATCAGTTGGTCAGTCCTGACATCATGCTCCTCAGGAATATGGATCCATCCTTGGGTGGCAAACATGCAGGCAGGATTGAGTTCATCCCCAGGATGGTCTTGGAGCCCTCTGAAGAGTCACTGCCCATTTCTCTATCACACTGCCAATTCCCAGTTTGCCTTGCCTGTGCCATGACCATCAACAAGTCACAAGGTCAATCAGTCAGTCATGTTGGATTGGACTTGCACCCTGGAGTTTTTGCCCATGGCCAACTCTATGTTGCATTGTCATGCTGCACATCTGGGGACAGGATCAAGGTCCTCTTTCCTGAGGGTTCCCAGGGAGGATCAACCTTGAATGTGGTGCATCCTGAGGTTTTGCAGAATATCTTGCCAGGGCCTTGGTGAGTTTTGTTGCTAATAGACTATATAACATTTTCTAATTTAATGTGGTGTAGAAGAAGCAGCAGCAGCAAAGCAGGGAGTGGAGTGTTCAGGCAGTATTGTTTTCTGTACTGGATTGGTAAATTGCACTGTTGAATTGCACTGTTGTACTATACTCACCTACTTTCTCCCCTCCTAGGTGAGGGCACAGGGTTTATGGTGGAAGGGAGGTGATTGGGATTGGTGTATTGGTTTGGAAATTGGTGTTGGTTTGTGAGCTGGGATTGGTCTGTAAATAGATAGAGAACTGTTTCCTATTGGAACAGCATATGTATACCTCTTATTCTCTGGATACTCCTTGGTCTGTAAATGGGTAGAGGACTGTTTCCTTTTATTTTCTGTTGCAACAACCTATGTATACTTTCACAGATAAGGTCCTATTACTCCATGTTGCAATGCAACAGGTTTTTATACCAGTTAATGTATTGTGTGTGCACACAGGAACTGCCCTTTCTTTGATGTCATTTATGTCTAGACCCATGTGCTATAAAACTTTATACATAATCGTAAATTACAATATCTAGGGTGTTCCTGTCCCGGCCGCAGCTCGTCATAATTGTGGGTGGTTAAGGCGCAATTGTCGGAAAAATGCATATGGCATATTATAATGGTCAATGATTATGATGGCCTTTCATTCTGACATTATCAATAGCTAGTTTCGTCTTGCGAGTGTGGGAGGATTGTGAATGTCTCACCATCAGAAGACTGAGCGCGCGAGTGAACCCCGCTCGGGTTTGTCCGGATCGCTTATCTTGAGGTCGGGAACGGGACTACATCACAAGCCAAGGAAAAGTTCGTATTTATTGTCAACATAAAGATCCGGATGTAACGCTTCCTGAAATAGCCAGCGGCATCCCACGCACTCTCGCGTTTCAGTGCAGTATTGATTCCGCAAGTCACTAGGATTATTGTGGTGATGTCGTGCTGCGGCGATGAGCCGCAGAGACAATAATCCTGTCCAAGAAGCATCAGGATACAGCGGGCTTCGAAATATTAGCGCTCCAAGTTCCGCGCCACGGCGCGGGTTAAACATTACTACGTCCTGCGACTACAGTAGTAAGGATCCTACATACCGCTCATCACTGCCGCTCATTTCCAATTCACCACCCGGGGACTTTCTGATCGTAGTCTATTCGTAGGGCTTCTGAGTCTTCAAGCGATGTGCTAATCGACCACAGTAAGTCCGTATCTCTCCGATCGGATCATATTCGGCTATCTTCCCATTCGTAGAAACAAGTTTCTTGACTCCAGGGGCGATGGATCGCACATTTCTAGGCGTATCGAGTCAGGCAAATGTGGCTATGCAATATCCTAGCTCCACAGCTTTTCTATTATTGTCTTACAGAATCAAGTACGTATATACAGAATACGAAGCCTG
>QLPN01012362.1:0-14912 GCA_003314395.1 Albatrellus ellisii
ATGTATACAATATCTTGTCAAGTGGAAGGATTACCCAGAAGATGAGAATTCCTGGGAACCAACAAGCATTACCACCAAAGACATACCCAAATTGGTTGAAGAATTCCACAATCTACACCCCACAGCTATCAGATCTATTCAACACTGTATTCTTCCAATAAAATGATTATCAACATCAGCAACTCTACCCACCAGAGGATCAGAACATGCTGCCAGTCTTGATCTTTACAGTGCAGAAGAAATTATAATTCCTGCTCATGGTCAAAAATTAGTTGATACTCAAGTTTCCTTGGCTATACCAGATAACTGCTACAGATGTATTGCTCCTCACAGTGGTCTGGCTGTCAAAAACTCCATTCATACTGGAGCTGGGGTTATCAACTCAGATTACTGTGGACCAATTAAAATCCTTCTCATCAATCATGGCGAAAACAATTTTATGGTCAAAGAAAAAGATCAGGTGTTACAAGGCACTTGCTTTGGCACCTCATAATGTTTGTTTTCTTTTTCTTCTGTTTCTTTTCTCTTATCTTACTTACTAGTAAAGTGTAGTATCATTACTACAAGTGTAAGCTCAGCTCCACTTTACTTAGTAAGGACTCATTTCCTTTTCCCTTTATAGTACTTAAGTATTTACATACTTAAGTGTGAGCTTAGCTCCAAGTACTATAAAGACTTATCTTTTTCTCTTATATCTTTATTTATTTATTTACATTTACTTGCTAAGGACTATTACTATACAATTAGCAAGGACTCCTCTTTTTTCACCTTTGCTTATCCTGGTTTACCTCTTGTTCATTTCATGCTTGTGGCTGAGCCACTTACTATATTCATGGTCATGTTTTAGGTCATGTGACTTTGTTGATTGCTGCACAAATCATCATTGATCCATGAACCTTATTTACTTGTACTATCTTTAGGACTCTGGTTTTGTATAAATAGTTGAAAGACTGGTGGTCTTAAACCCCAGTCTTGTCAACTTCACAATCTAGGGATTCTCCTATACTGTGCTTGATCTAAGCTTGCTACCAAACTTGCTTCACTTCTAAGAACTAAATCTAAGATCTCTAAGTCACTCTAAGTGTCACTAAGGTATCCTAAACTTGTCACCCTGGATCCTCATTTAGTCATCTTGTCCTAAGAGAAGGGGTATTTGTCAGGGTGTACTTATTTTCCTTATCATTTTACAACTTCTTTTGATCTTATCACTCAAGATCTGTACTATACATCTTATCTCAATCTTATCAGATCTTTCACAATATATCATGACTTATATTCTATTCATCACCAGGCCACTTACTATACTTGTATAACTATATTTCCCACACTACTTTACAAAGCTTCTCACAGATTCTGTACATCTTAGTTACATATGCCTGCCCTATAGTGACAGCACATGGTCTGTGCACTGACTCCTTTATTATAATAATGTACTTGTATGTAGATAACTCCTCAGCTTTATACATCTGAGATATCTACTTACCAGTGTGACTTGTTTCATGTGTATTGTCTCATCCTTCACCCATTCTCCTGTCTTGTACTATTGTGACCTCACTGCCTCACATGCACCTCACAACCCCCTTCCTAAGGCAAGATGTCTCAACAAACTGAAGATGGAGCAGAACAGGCATGACAAATGTCATCATTGATAGACCTGAATGGAATGGAAGTGAAATTGTTGACTGAAAGTGTGAATATAAATTTAGCTTTGTTGACCTCCTGTAGAACCTCACATTCTTCAGGAGTGGGAAGAGTTTTGTATTCCTTGTTGGAAGGGTCTTCAGCCATATCAATCTTTGCATCAAAATTGATTAAATCTTCTTCCATTTCAAATGGAAGAGATTCATAGTCATCATCAAGAGGAGGTGATGGGATAGGAGAATCCTCTAGAAGGCACTGAGCATAGTGAGGTTTAGTTGTCAACTCAGATAAATAGTCAGTCTGATAAAGGGAGCAAATGGCTACCAAGTGTACTGCTTGGGGATTTTCTGTATGGTACCTCTTCAACATATCAGGAACATCTTCCATCAATACTGAATCAGGTTCCCAAGAATGTTCCTCTATGGGGTAGTCCTTCCATTTGACCAGATACTGAACCTTACCATGATGAAGATGACTATTGAGGATCTCCTCAACTTCATACTCTTCTACACCATTTTTGATGATGGGAGGAGGATGAGGGTGAAGTTCCCTTTCAATGATGACATCTTTGATGAATGGTCAAAGTTTGATGACATGGAAAATGGGATGAATCTTCATTGTCTTTGGGAGTTTCAGATGATACACATTGTTGGAAAGTACTTCAAGTACTTCATAAGGTCTAAGGCATTTGTGATCCAATTTCTTCATTGGTCTTCCAGTGTTGCTTGTGGCCTCAAGCCATACTTTATCTCCAATGACATATGTTGGGGTTTTGCCTCTGTGTTCATCATACAACTTCTTCATATCTTCTGCCACTTTCTTCAACAAGATTTCTGCATCTTCTCTGATGCATTTGAGCCCTGCTACAAACTTGTCTACTGAATTTTGATCTTGGTAGAAGTGTAAGGTTCATGACCCATATGTGGATCTTGTCCATAATTCAACATGAAAGGTGAATATTTTCTTGAAGAATGAACACAATTATTGTAAGCAGATTCTACCATCAGCACCCAACTGGCCCAATCATATTGACAATAATTAATGAAGAGATATTAGGAATTGTTTGATTTCTTGATTGATTCATTCTGTTTGTCCATCTGTTTTGGGATGATAAGCTGTAGAAGTAGCTGTTTGAATCCCCAATAAACAATCTAGCCCTTGCATGACCTGTGAAGTGAATTGTGGTCCTCAATCTGAAATAACCTTCTCTGGAAGACCATGATGTTTCCAAACATGATCTCTCATGAGGCATGCAACTCCTTCTGTCATAATTGCTTTTGATGTAGAAATCACATAAATCATTGCCTTGGCTTTCAGGCAATTTAATGATCAGGTCAGTAGGGATGATTTGCCATGGATGGGAGGGGATTTCATTTGGCATTAAGTCTCCTTGTGGTTTTGTTGGGAAAGTTTTCATCCTTTGACATAAGTCACATCCCTGGACATATTTTCCACATATGATACCATGTTGGGAACCAGAAATGTCAACAAACTATTTCCAGGGTTTTCTTGTATCCAGGATGTCCTACAATTGGCAATTCATGGTAGGACTTGAGTAGATCAACATAACATGTTTCTGGAACATGAATCTTCCCATCATAGTAGAGTGTCTTCTTTTCATCTTCACTCCAATGTGTGAATATAATGGTTTTCCTTAAGTCCACATCCAACTTGTCCCACACAATATAGTTGTGGTCATCCTTCTGATGTTCCATGATCTTCTTCATGATAGGGGGATTGATTGCTGTGGCTGAAATCTTGTGTTTGAAAAATTCTGGTTTAAGCAAGATGACATTCTTGTTGTCATCATCTATCCCCTTCTTATGGTCAAACTGTCTTGAGAGGAGGTCAGGGCAAACATTAGTGGAGCCCAGTTTGTGAATCATCTTGATCTGGAACCTAGACAAATAAAGCGACCAGTGAGCTTGGTGACAATTAAGTTTCTGGGCAGTCATGAAGTATTCCAAGTTCTTGTGATCTGTGATCACTTGAACAGGATGAATAGAACCTTCTAGGTAATGATGCCAGGCTTCCATAGCATGAATGATGGCCAACATCTCCTTGTCATAGATGTCACAGTTTCATTCATCAGGGGATAAACTCTTACTGAGGTAAGTGACAGGGTGCCATTTATTATCATGATGAAGCTGTGAAAGAACAGCACCTGTAGCATAACCAGAACTATCTGCTTCAACTTGGAACAGATACTGAGCATCTGGAAATACCAGAACAGGTTCAGAGCAGGTTGCATCTTGTAATTGTGTAAAAGCAAGCTGCTGAGGTTTGTCCCAATGCCATTTGACATCTTTCTGCATAACTTCATTCAAGGGTTTAGCAATGTATGAAAACCCAAGAATAAAATGACAATAAAATTTGCAGAAGCCAAAGAACATAACCAAAGGTTCAAATAAACCCTGATTAGTGATGAAGGTGGCTTTCCATCCATCACCATCTTTGATCCATACATTGTTATAGCCACAATAGATGTCCATCTTGGTGAAATACTGTGCTCCATGAAGATGATCAATAAGCTCTGAAATGAGTGGAAGTGAATAGCTGTTATTTCATTGTCATATCATTGAGTTTGTGATAATCTTGTATGGGTCTAAGATCTCCTGACTTCTTTTTGATAAAGAAGAAGGGTGAAACCATGGGAGATTTGGAAGGATGAATGTGACCACTCTTCAGATTTTCTTCAATGAACAGTTTCAATTGTTTTTGTTCATTGAGGGACAGGTTATAAACTCTACCAGCAGAGGGTTTTGCACCCAGTTTAAGTTCTATTGGGTGATCCCAAGGACATCTTGGTGGAAGTTCATCAAAGGCTTCTTTATCAAAAACCTGTTTGAAATGATGATATGCCTTGGGTACAATGTCTTCAAACATTTTCTTCAACATTTTCTTTTCTGCTTCAATAGCAAGATCTTTTGAATGGCTGCCTCCATCTCCTTTTGATCTATCATGACCATGAGTATCCTATCACCTCTGGCTACAATCCTTTCTTTAGCTTCTTCATGTATTCCATGGTTTTGCTGTTTCATCAACTTTTGTTTGACTTCCATACTTGTCAGTCAGCTTTGAGATGTACTTCACATCTGTGAGGGCATTGGGTAAAATGTATTTTTCCCTGTAACCAACCAATTTTAGGGTTATGGATTTTCAACCATGACTCACTGATGATAAGATTCTTCTCACCCAAATTGCAGACTGCAAATTAGTGCATTCAGTATGGCCATCAATAGACATAATGAAATCAATCATTTCTTCAATAGATACTCCTTGGTTGAGTGATCAATTGACATTGTAGACTGGGATAGGATGTGCAAGTTTTCTTGTGGTCAAATCATTTTTCTTTACAAATTCCTTGTCTACATATAAACCTGTTGCCCCTGAGTCTAGTAGAGCATCTACTGTCAAAGTAGCTCCACTATCCACTGTTTTGATTTTGATTTTTAATTCAGAGAATTTTGTGATATCAAATGACCTGATGAATTCCTTTTTCTCTGAAGGAGGAGTAACCTTCAGCACTTGAGTCTTCACTTTGGACTGAGATGGAGACAGAACAATGCATGTTAAATATCTGTATCGTCAGTCTGAAGTATGGAAAACCTATTGTAGGATGGTGAACTTGTGCTCAGTTCCTGCCCAATCCAAAACCCTGTTGTCCTGTATCCTTTGAGCCTTCAGGGTCATTAAGATGTAATCCACATGCCTGGAACTCCTGCTGTATCTCTTTCAGGAATTCTGTTTTTGATAATGTGTGCATTTCTTGGAGAGTCCTCACATTCCCTCTCCATTGCTGCTGCCCTTGAGGTCATTTTGGATCTGGACATTCATGTGCAAAATGCCCTTCTTTTCCACAGTTGAAGCTGTTAGAGCTGAGGTCAAATGCCCAACCCTGTACATGTGATACTACTCTTTGTAACAGAGCTACAATACTTTTGTAGCAGAGTTACAACTCTACAGTAGTCATGACAGCTCCACATCATGCTAATAGCAGTTCACTTGGACAAGGCCTGGTAGCTCAGTGGTTAGAGCACCCACCCAGAGTAAGGGAGTGTGAAATACAGGCCATATGCAAGAAGGGAACTAGAATAGTTCTTATCTTTATACACCATTGCTACAAGCTACTTATAGTAAGTGTTCTGGTGCACAGACCATGGTATGTATGTCTGGAGGAACTGTGTATCCATGTGTACAGACATATATGTGTGTGTACAGTAGGTATCTGAAAAAGGAATGAAGGAGTTAGTCAGCATACAAATGCATCAGGGAGGTCCTTGGTTCAAACCCAAGCCAAGTCACTATTTTGGCAATTGCACATTCTAACAGAAGCATAGATGAGGGCATGGTCCTCTATTCCTGTCTATGTCCATCAGCTCTCCTGCTGGCATAGGAGCTGCAATATTATCACAACAAGGGGTGAAATACCTTTGTCCTTGTGGATACCCAAAGGATTGTTGGGGCCTTTGTTGCTGTCAGCATCCCCATGTTGTCTTGAAGTTTTGCATATCCATGCATACACTCAAGTTCTGGTGTGTTTCATCCAGCTTTCTAAACTCCATCATAGTGGAGTCTTGAGATAACAGGATTGAAGAAGTGCATGATTCATGCCCTTCTTGAACAATGTGGTAAGCACACCATCATTGTATCCTGATTGATCTTTATAGAGGAGATATACTCTTCTATATGTTGAGCTCCTTGTGTAATATTAGTGAGTTTTTGCTGTGCTGTTTGTTCTTCATTATGGTCTCTGAATGTCATCTTCATGAGATCCATAAGACCTGTATGATCTGCAAAATGTTCATCAACTTAATTTGGATCTACTCAATGTCCCTCAATTTGTCACAGAATCACTTTCTTCCATTCTTCTGCATGACCTCCTTTGATGTAGGATAAGGTAACTGTGACCTTATTGTCATCCCTGTATTCTGGATGTGCACATAGTGTAAGGTAGATTTGATCCAAGAAAGATTGCCTTTTTTTATCTCCATCAAAGGGAGTTGGTTCCGCAACACAAACCTTGGGAAGGCAGACATGGGGTGGAAGGTCTGTTCCTCACCCTAAACTCAAACTGGCACCTTCTGTCATTGATAAATGATTCATCAGATTCATTATTGCCTGTTCCTGCTGTTGGATCATCTTCTGCTGATCTGTTACCATCTTCATCATCTCCAAAAAACTCAGTTGATCCAGGTCTTGTTCCATTGGAGCAAATGCTACAGATGGAGTTTGAAGAGTTTGTTGTAAGGTGATACCAAGACTCTCAATGTCTGATGTTAAGTGGTGTGACATAGACAGTTCTTGATCTGTCAAACTTGTGAATTGATTCCTTGAGTGTGATTTTGGCTCTTCGCTGCCTTCTCTGTGTTGTGGAGGGGACTGCTGTCTCTGAATCCAAGCACTGTCTGGTCCTTGCAACAGTTTGTTCTATTACTTGATGGATGGTTTCAATAAGGGTTCCTGTGCTTCTGGAGTTGAGCAATGTCAAGTCAATGGTACACTCAGTCATACAACATAAGCACTATTTTGGTTTCAAATAAAATGCACAGATGATAGTGACAGCAAGAAGAAAAATGATGAAAACCTTGAAGAACAATATGTCTATGCTAATATGTAGACATTTCAGGACCTCTGGCTATGTAAGATGTGAAATGGTTAATTTGAGATGTGTGGTCAGGGTGAAGAGAGAGCTGAATTAGGATGGGAGGGGTTGCAGGTGAGGGCATACAAAGAAGTACTACAAAGTTTCTAAAAAGAACTTGGGAATCTACTTCACTCTGTATCTCTTGTCTGCACTTTTCCACTTTTCCAATCTCAGATCTGGTAATAACCAGAGAGGGAATCTCTCATAGTTAGTGCTATGTTCATTGAGTCTTTGATGAATAATCTGTGCATGCCATGAAAGAATGTGAATGACTGATGGGTGACAAGGTGGGAGGAGTGAATAGAAATTGACACTTAGACCTTGATCTAAGAGATGCTCTGTCCTGGAGTGAGTGTGAGGGCAGTGTGTAGAACACATGGGCAGTCCTGAAGCTGTCTGAGGATCTGCAAGATCTCCAGGGATCAGACCAATTATTGTTCTTCTCCCAGTCCCAATCAAACATCCAGGTAGATGGATGCTCCTGTCAAAGGATATATGTGTCCACAGGTGCCCCATGGAGGAGGTTGCTGGGCAAGAGGTGGAGGTGAAGGGGCCAGACACTATAATGTCTGACAAGAAGTTGAAGGGTGGAAGAGGGTGAGCAAGGGATGTAAGGTTTTGTCCACAAGTCACAAGTACACTCATTTTTGTGCTTTTGCCACATTCAGTGATGACAAACAGAAAAAGGAGGGCAAGTGGGAATGAGGGGAAAGAAGAGGGGCACAACATGAGTCTTGTGTTAGCCCAATGATATAGAAGGGGTGAAAGATGTAGCACAGATGATGGCAACATCCAAGAGGAAAGGGGGGAGGAATGGAAAGGTGAGGGTTGCAGTGGAGGAAGGAGTTTTGATCAATTGTGAGGCCAACACTGATGTTGAAGCTGAACAACCAAAGAAAAAGCTAAAATAAACAAAAGGGCAATTGTGCTTCAACTAGCAGATATCCCAGATGATCAGAACTGGGGAATATCACTAGGAGTCCTACAGTATATATAGTACAGTACTCTAGGGCAGGTCAATGAACTAGTAAAGGCTGTACAGGAGAGTTATAGATAGTAACCAATTACAAAGAGGATGACTGATGTCTGCAGTAGGTGTGGGAAAGATTAGTGATACTCCACAGCAAGTGTGAGAGAGCTGAATGAACATCCACAGTAAATGTGAGAAATGAGTCATAACTACTTCATAACAGGGCTAATCAGAGATCAGATGACATATGTGTCATCAGCCAATAAAGACAGACTGAAGGAATGCATGACCATGAGAATTGCTTTGATAGATCAGGAGCAATTATGAGATCTGTAGTGATAGAAGTATAAGAAAATATGGAAAATAGAGAAAAATAGAGAGAGTAAAAGGTGGCCTGACATAGGGCTATTGAGGAAGGTTGCTTGGAAAGAGTGCAGCTGACTGTAGAATGAAGAGCATAATATTTTACAGGGGAAATAATGAGAAAGCATATAACATGAACAGTGTAGAGAGTAAGTACTGACCTCAGTCTCTTCATAGAAAGCTGAGGGGAAAGAAAACTGTGCAAAAGAAATTTTTCTGTAAGTAGGGTCTGTCTGTATCATCCCTGATGTTATGAGGCACTTGCTTTGGCACCTCATAACAGTTTTCTTTTTCTCTGTTTCTTTTCTTTTCTTATCTTACTTACTAGTAAAGTGTAGTATTATTACTACAAGTGTGAGCTTAGCTCCACTTTACTTAGTAAGGACTCATTTCTTTTCTCTTTATAGTACTTAAGTATTTATATACTTAAGTGTGAGCTTAGCTCCAAGTACTATAAAGACTTATCTTTTCTTTATCTTTTCTTTATTTATTATAACATCTACTTGCTAAGGACTATTACTATACAATTAGCAAGGACTCATTTCTTTCATCTTTATTTGTCTTTATTTTCATCTCATTCATTTCATGCTTGTGGCTAAGTCACATTACTTATACAACAGACACAACTTACTGTGCATTACTGTGCATTACTGCACACTACTGCATACCCATCATTGATCAATGAACTTTACTATCTTTAGCACTCTAGTTTTGTATAAGTAGTTGAAAGACTGGCAATCTTAAACCCCAGTCTTGTCAACTTCACAATCTAGGGATTCTCCTATACTGTGCTTGACCTAAGCTTGCTACAAACTCACTTCACTCTAAGAACTAAAGTCTAAGATCTCTAAGTCACTCCAAGCATCGCTAAGATATCCTAAACTCATCACCCTGGATCCTCATTTAGTCATTGGTAGTATCATCCTCATCACTATCGCATTGATCCCTCTCTTCATCATCATCAGGAATGGTTATTACATTTATCAAGCATGTATCAACTACCTTGTTATCAGGGGTATAATCATATCAGACCTTCCCTAAGATGATCCAATAGGCCACTCTTAGCACTTTGACAAGACTTGGAACTCCTCCTAACAACCACCACACTTCTAGGAAGTGTGCACTCCTACCACAGCTTCTACTTCATCTAATCTCCCCAGAGATTACCACAACCAACTTCCCTGCCAATGCTATCACATTAGATGTAACTGATCACCAGTGGTCCGATTATCTCCAATACAACAGCAACAACAAACTCTTTTACATCAACAATCAACTCATTTACTTCACTCACACAAATCAGCAACCTCAGGTCATATTCTCTAACAGACTACCCATCACTACTGAAACACCTCTTTTTTCAGCAAAAATCCATTGAGAAATTTCACTAGATACCAAAGTTTGTCAACAACATAGACAACTCCTCAAGAACCATGTTCCTGTTCCCCTCAAAAAATACACCAACACCAAAGATGAACACACCTTCTACAACAAACATAACCAGTGGATATATAAAGAATTTGCAGATGAACCCAATAAGAACCAAGTTATCATTTGCTGGGATCTCACAAACAAATTGGACTACAATTATGTCAAAGTATATCCCAGATGAGTATCTTCATTACCCACAATCCCTGAATACCAACAAAGTCTTATGCCAAGATCACAATCAGAATCTCACACAGGAACTCACTCAGAATCCCCTAGACCATGAACACCCATTAACATTTTGGAAGACCTTCCTCAAGTGGAAACATTCTTTACTCCTAAAGTGACAACTTCAGGAGACAAAACCATTACCTCATCCACCCCTTTCAATCAATCAAGAATCACCCCCAGAATTATGAGTTCAAACCCAATTGATCTGACACCAACAACAAATTATCCACACCAGAAGAGAACTCAATCAACTATATCAAGAATGGCTAACATGTCATCATCCACTTCCTCCAAAGAACCCTGACTCAATAAGCCATCTGAGTTTTCTGGAACTGAATCCACCACCAAAGACTTTATCTGAAAGCTTAAACTCCATTTCTTTACCAAGAATTTCAAAGACAATACAGATAAATTTGCCTTTGCCTTATCTTTTTGCAAAGAAGGAATGGTTGCCAGAACATGGGCCAGACAAATCATTGATAAACTCACCACATCTGCTTCTACACTCACCTGGAAACAATTTGAGGAACAATTTGGTGACAAGTTCTACCCAAGTAATGAAGGGGAGTTATCATGCAACAACCTGGATAGGTTAGTCCAGGGAAGGGGCACCATTTCAGAATATGTCACAGTATTTAATTCCATTGCTGACACCACAGGTTATAATGACATAAACAACATTGAGAAATTTAAGAATGGTCTCAAGAAAGACATCAAGGATACCATCATGACAACCAGGGACAAATTACTGACAACCTTAAAAGAATGGCAAGATCTCACCATAAGGTTAGATCAAAATCAATCAAGCAATGACTTCCAGAACAGCCTCAAATCTGGTCAGGGTGGATGATTCCTTTACTCTGATGATTTACTCAAAGGGGATAGTGACTCCCACTCACGGAAATTAAACCCATGCACTATACATGCAATCAAAGACTTCTCTCCCATGGAAACATTCCAAAGAGAAGTATTCACACATGCTGGGTTTACTGGGAATGGAAGACTATCAGACAAAGAACATGACAAAAGGAAATGAGAAGGAGCTTGTTTTAGATGTGGTATCAAAGGACATTTCAGCAGAGAATGCAAGGTCAAATGTGACCAGAACTATGGAACACCCAAGCCTGCTTATGCAGTAAGGGGAATTCAAGAATGTAATGAAGAAGAAGACCCCATGATCACCATTTCCTGCACACTCATGAAATTATCTGACAAAAGCAAAAGGGAAATGCAAGATCTATTCAACACCACCCAGAATTTTTAAAGGCTCCTAAGTCAGTGACGGACAAAGGAGTAACTGATTCTAAATTGGACATTGTGAGCAGGAACTCAAATTTGGACAATGAACTGAACATATCATTCTCAAAATACAATGGTTCACCTTCCATTTGAATTCCTGTTGAAATCTCCATAAGAAATCAGAAAGTCACCACAAAGCCCTCATTAATAGTGGAGCAACTGGAATCTTAATACATCAAGATTTATTACACCTCCATCACCTACCAACCCAGAAACTTGAACAACATATACCAGTAAAAAATATCAATGGAACTAAGAATATTGGCAGTGATATCATACATACTTGTCAAATCACCTTACAAATCAAGAAAGCACTAAAACCACCACATATAGAAACCAACAAATTCTATATTACCAATCTCAGAAAAGAAGACATCATCCTAGGAATTGATTGGTTATGAGAACATAACCCAGACATTAACTGGACCCAAGACATCATATCATTTTCACAATGTCCAGCCAAATATAACCCATCATTACCAAAGAACATCCTGGTATTTTCTGAAGAAGACAAACCCTTCAATCAAATTGAAGATCAATGGAATCTTTACCAAACTCAATCTTCGATGGGGTTACAATAATGTACAAATCAAGGAAGGAGACAAACATAAAGCCACTTTCATAGCCAACAGAAAATTATGGGAACCAACAGTAATGTTCTTCAGACTCCAGAACTCCCCAGCAATGTTCCAATTTATGATGAATGCCCTCTTTGATGACCTTATCACTGCAGGACACATTGTCATCTATATGGACAACATCCTTATCTTTACAAATGATTTATCAGAACATCAGAAATTAGCTTGCCAAGTCCTCCAATGCCTTATCAATGAGGATCTATTTTTGAAACCAGAGAAATGCTTCTTCAAGAAAGAATCTATCAAATATCTCAGCATGATCATTTCCCATGATCAAGTTCACATGGACCTGGCTAAATTATTGGCAATTACTGACTGGCCTATCCCAAAAAATGTCAAAGACATACAATCATTTTTAGGGTTTGGAAACTTCTACAGATGTTTCATCAAAGATTTCACTAAAATGACCAAACCCCTTACAGAATTAACATGTAAAGACCAACCTTGGGAATGGAGCAATGCTCAGTAATCTGCTTTCAAACAACTGAAACATGCATTTACTATCACCCCTATTCTTCTAATACCCAACTTTGATGCCCCTTTCAAACTTTAAACTGACACCTTGGATTTTGACTATGGCACAATACTATCCCAACAAGGTCCAGATTCCCATTGGCACCCTGTCACATATCTATCTAAATAGATGACTCCACTGGAATGAAACTACATCATCTACAATAAAGAACTACTTGCCATCATTTGTGCCCTTGAAACCTGGTGTCATTACCTTGAAGGAAGCCCCCATCCTGTCAATATATGGTCCAATCACAAGAATCTTGAATACTTCTCCACAGTGAAACAACTTAACTGACATCAAGCTCAATGAAGCTTATTCCTTTCCCATTTCAACTTTTCCATTTCCCACCATCTGGGAGCCCTCAATAAAGCTGATCATTTGACCAGGAGGCCAGACCATGAGGAATGGGTAATTTTGGACAATTCTGATATTACAGTGCTAAATCCAAAAGTATTTCACCTTAACACCACTGGAAGACACCTGACACCAACTTGATCAAAGAACATCAGACAACAAATCATTGAACAACTTAAACTTGACACACTCTCTCAAGAAACATTCCAGAAGATTCAGAACCTCAAACCACAGAAATTAACTCAATGTATCCAGGAATGGAATTATGAAGATGAACTCCTTCTTTTCCATGTAAAAATCTACATCCCAGACAATAAACAACTCCAAAAAGAAGTTGTACATATTCACCATGACTCCACACCAGCTGGACACCCAGGATGATGGAAAACTTATGAACTCATCCAACAAGACGATTGGTGGCCAGGAATGTCCTTATTCATCAAAGCATACATAGAATGATGCACCACATGCTGATCAACCAAGAATAACATACATCCCACTAAAATGCCACTTATTTCCACCAAAACTCCCAATGAACCTTGGCAACACATCACCACCAACTTTGTAACAGATCTTCCAGAAGTTAATGGATATGACTCTATCAACATTATCATTGACAAATTAAGCCATTATCATTACACCATGCAATAAGACCATCACCACCTCAGAAACTGTGCAATTATTCTTAAATCATGCATGGAAACATTTTGGCCTTCCAGATAAGATCATTTCTGATTGAGGACCCCAATTCACTTCCAAAGTCACACAGGGAATCTGGAATGTGCTAGGAATTACCTTGGTAATGTCAACCACTTACCACCCACAATCTGATGGAGAAACTGAACACATCAACCAAGAAATAGAACAATATCTCCAAGCCCTCAGAGATCAATCACCAACAAACTGGCTTGAACTACTTCCATTCACTGAGTTCTCACACAACAACCATGTTCATTCTACTACATGAAAATCCCTGTTTGAAACCCTTATGGGATACAAACCCCATTTCACTATCAAACCAATCACTACATCCACACCAGAAGCAGCGAATCAACTTCAACACATACAACAAATAAGGGAAGAAGTAACTGCAAGTCAGAAACTCACTGATCACATAACCAAAGACTCACATGATAAACATGGAACTACCTTCATCATGTACAAAAAAGGTGATCACATATGGCTAGATGGAAAAAACATTAAACTCCAATACCCAAAAATGAAATTAGCCCCAAAACAGTTTGGACCATTCCCAATCAAAGAAGTCCTTGGACCTGTCACATACTGACTCAAACTACTGCCAAAATGGAAGATTCATCCCATGTTTCATCTTTCACTTCTCATGCCATTCAAGGAGAAACACCCAAGCATGGCCCTAACTATATGAAACCACCCCCAGAGTTAGTCAAGGGCAAAACAGAGTTTGAAGTAGAAATGATCATCAACTCTAGAGTGCAGAACAATGGACAACTCCAATATCATGTCAAATGGAAGGGATACCCTGAATTGGACAACATGTGGGAACCACAGGGAAATCTGAAGAATGCACAACAAAAGATAGACAACTTCCATAAGCAAAGGCCAAGTGCACCTAGACCATTGCACAGCCTGGGAATAGACTTATTCACCTTCCAAAATCACCTGACCACTCCCCTCACCTATACTTAAGGAAGTTGCTCAACATCCAAACTATTCATCACCCAACAATGTCTTCCCTCCCAGCCTCCTCAGTCTTCTCCTCCCCTCTCTCCTCATTCTCCCTCCTTGCCTCCCCCTACCTCTGCACATCCCCCCTCCCCTTCACTGAGGAGGATGCCTCTGCCA
>QLPN01012428.1:0-10833 GCA_003314395.1 Albatrellus ellisii
GTGTTGGGTAGCTGGCCACGCGGCGTCAAATTGCAAGAGTATGGGAGAGAGAAGGATTGTACATACCATGCGGACAGTCTCCATGTCCCCATAGACTAGGGTCAGGAGACGTTTCCCGGACCGACTCATGGATTTGGATCAGAGGGAAGACTCGCGTTTGAAGATCTAGAAAGAAAAAAGACAGGATGAAGTGAGACGGGAGGACGCATAATTGAGGGATTTTATATGAGAGACGTACGCGGGGGAGAGAAGCACATTACTTTTGATGTTGCAGCGTTATTGTCGTGAAAGTTGCAGAAGCGTGGATATGTGTATTAGAACAATAGCCAGAACTCATGCCTCACCTCAGGGTAGAGACAATAGTGGCAAAAAAACCTATGCCACCCAAGTAGTGTCAGGGGGAAAATGGTTTCAAGGTAAGTTTCGCCAATCACAGGCGAAGTGGCGATGGCCAGGATGGCGAAAATGCCCTGGTATGGGGACTTCATTTTGCCCCCAACACTACACTCAAGTCACTGTCAGCCCTGAAGACATGAACACGCCCGTTTGGGCCTATTGTGCTACTCTTTGCCCTTAGGGTGTGCAGGTTGTTGTTCCTGCTATGCATATCAAACATTCATCTCGTGCCAACAATTGTACTATCATCATGTCGCTCTTACGACTCGTCCACGCGCCACATAATAAAGCCTCTGGCTCCGCTAGCGGTGTAGCGTAGCCCCCACTACTTTCGTCATGTTGTCCAATTTACTGCCAGTAGTGGGTTATACATACCTTTCAAAATAGTTCTATCTCTGTACTTTACATGTTGACTTATACATTCCTAGTACTTTATATTTTGCAACAAAAAAACAGTGTACATCAGGAACTTGACAAAAGGTCTGGCACATCTTGTTGGAGATCAGGTTTGGTCCATGTGAGCTCATGTGAGCTCACGGTGCAGATGCAGTATGGATGCAGGGCTGAGATAAATAAAATTAGCTATGTTGTATTTGTATGCCCTCATGCAATTGTCCTCCCCCCCATTGTCAGGCCTACGGCAAGCATGCAAAAAGAATCTTTTTGTTTGTTTGATCACTTGTTTCAACACAATTGCACAACCTGCTTAGAGGTCTGTCTAAGTGGCTCTCGAGGCAGCCTAATAGCCTTTGCTCACTGTAATGCTCGAGAACCATATACCTTACCACTGTGCGTGTCATATCATGTAAATGTCCCACCTGCCATTGTATCCGCCACTGTGGGCTGAATCACACCATTGTCACCTTCACTGTTTGCCACCACTGTGTTGGAAATACGCAAACGCGCACGCGGCACTCGTAGATTTCCCTCTCCGCTGCTTCTCCGACCGCTCTTTGCCATATGTCTTTCTCTTCGCCGTTCACTTCTATCTTCCCTTTTTGTTTACTATACTATCGTATTCCCACACTCATTCCCTTGTCCCGAAGAGCCTTATTTTGTCTATTTCACCTGTGTTACTGGCTTAGCGTCGAACGCGGCCGTCTCTTCTTACTTACCTTCCATTTTAGGCAACTTGGCTAATGCCGACACACATGCAAACTTTCGTCTTTGAGTCTCCAAGGAAAACATACTAGTGTAAAGATCTGTTATATTGCAATATGGAGTAATAGGACACCATCTATGACAATATACACAATATACATAGTTGTTGCAAAAAAGAATAGAAGGAAACAGTGCTCTGTTTATTTACAGACCAATTCTCCAGCTGTCCATCCACCATAAACTCTGTTGAGCAGTGCTGGTGCCAAAATGGTGACTTGGCTTGGGTTCAAACCAAGGACCTCCCTTACTCCAAGGTGGGTGCTCTAACCACTGAGCTACCAGGTCTTGGTTGAGTGAAGTGCTATTAGCACAATGTGAAGCTGTACTATGGCTAGTTCCTGTCTAGAGAGTTGGTTACTTTGAGCCAAGAGATAGACAGGGGGGTATTGAGGGAGGTTGCTTGGAAGAGAGCACAGCTGACTGTTGAAAGAAGAGAATATATTCTCAGTCTCTTTGTAGAACACTGAGGGGAAAGAAAACTGTGTGAGAGAAATTTTTCTATAAGTAACAGGTCTGTTCATATCATCCCTGAGTCCACAAGTCCATGTGGCACAGTCAAGCTATTCACACTGTCACCCAGTCATGTTCACTGTCACATGTCACTGTAATCTCCAACAGGGAGTTTAGCTCACAAGCACATGGTAGGGTATTTGACCTTCACCTTCAACAGTCTCAAGAGTAAAGAACAAAAGAATGTCCTACAGGAAATAAATGTAGGTCAGGTAGGTGGACCAATGTGATAAGATGCAGTTATAACAGATAGCCAATGAAAGGAGATATAGGATGTAAGTATGATGTATGCATAGTGTCCATAGTGAATAAGAGAGCCAAAAAACAACACAATGTGTTGAAGTCCACTATGTGGAAAACTGGGTAGGGCAGCAAAAGACAAGTATAGCATAGCATAGCATAGAACAAATATGCATTGCAGGAAAGGAGGACACTGGTGACAATAAGGGCTATTCCCTTGAGGAGACAGAGCAGTGGGCCAAGGGGCCACATCTGATGAGAAAATGACAAGGTGTACAGATGAGGGTACACAAGATAGAGGAGAGATTGCTACAAGAGGCAGGTATGTCAGAAAGGAGATAGAGTAGCAGACAAGATACATACCTCAGCAGTAGATAAAAATGCTGAGGTATGTGGATGAAAAAGAGGGGTTTATACAGTTCAGCTACAATAAAGTTTAAGGGGAGCTTAACTGTAAAACCAAAAGATAGATCCAAAAAAAGGGAAAGAAAGAGTGATGTGTGTTGGAAATATCCACAGTAACTGTTCAGCTTCACTCTACTTACACCCCTATACGTCTTCTTTACGTCTTCATTGACACATGTTCTAACTACTTACTTAACCCACTACCATGTTCCACTACCACAATCAACATCCCACATTTAATGCTCCACCTGAACTCAGTTCAGAGTGCACTACTTATACTATGCCCCCCACTTTCTTACTACTCTATGGCATTATACAACATGTCATACCATGTCTCCCCACTCTGTGACCTTGCTCACACCACTTACCACCGCACCCTCACCATTGCCTACACCACCTGTGTCCTCCTTCTCTTTGTTGGCTCATATCTGTGCAAACAATGTGATCTGCAGGAGACTAGACAAATGCTAATATGTATAAGTATGATCAGCATTGTATAGTAGATAAAATTGACACACTATACTGGTTATTGGATTTTCTTATCTTATCTAATCACTATCTCTCCCTCCAACACACACAGCCTAGACATACTAGTCAGCATGGTCTGTGCATGCCTTCAGCATGTATATAAGTATATGTATAGCATCTGTAATAGTCAAGTGGACATCTTCCTTTTTCTCTTCAGTGTGCTGTCTACACCTGTCTCTACTTAATTCTTTTTCTATCCACTCTCTTTGGTCCTCCTAAATGGACACCACTCTGATCATCATCATAATTGGTTACCCTGTAGCCATTATCTTCATTGTTGGCTACATCCTCTTTGCTGCACTGCCTCCCTCACTGCCTTCTGACCCTGCTCCTGTTACAAGGCACTTGCTTAGGCACCTCATAATGGACTTTATTTTAATTTTATCTTACTTACTATAAGTGGAGTATTAACTACAGTTGTTGAGCTTAGCTCCAACTTATAGTAAGGACTCTATCCCTTCTCCTTTATAGTACCACAGTATTTACATACTGTGCTGTGAGTTTTACTCCAAGTACTATAAAGCTTCTTTATCTTTTATCTTTATTTATTTATTTACATTTAACTTGCTAAGGACTATCACTATACAATTAGCAAGGACTCATCTTGTCTCATCTCTGTTTATCTTTGTTTATCTCTCATTCATTTTGTGCTTGTGGCTACATTTACCTTAGCTTACTATGGACATGACTTGGTCACATGATCTTGTTGATTGCTGTGCAATCATCATTGATCAGTGAACCTTATTTACATTTACTATTCTTAGATCTCCAGTTTTGTATAAGTAGTTGAAAGCCTGGTGGTCTTAAACCCCAGTCTTGTCAACTTCACAATCTAGGGATTCTCCTATACTGTGCTTGACCTAAGCTTGCTATGACCTTGTATTATTTGTTAGAGATTTGTGTATTTTCATTCAGCTTACTCTCCTTTCTCCACATGTACTCTTACAACACTTTACAACTACTACATTTCCATGCTGTCACTCCACCCACTACTCTGCATGATGCATGTTGCCCTTACTACACTCCACTTGAGCTCTATTACACATACACTACATAAGATGCTGATGAGCATCACACACACATAACACCAGAAAATGACCATTAGTGACATCAGGCAAACACAGTGACATTAATACACTGCACACAACAATCATCCACAGTTGCATCAATTGCACATTTGCTTAGGCATCAGACCATAGGACTGGGTTCAGCTGATAAGGAGCAGGACTGCAGAGACATATAGGCCAAGACATGGTCCATGGAGTCATGAGTCATGCAGTCAGCATTTGGTGCGATCAGTGCTAATCCTTTTTGCTCATCCATTATAGTATGATACTTTATTCATTTGTGTCCAGGCTCTACCACATTTCAAATATCCCTATGATTGACCCTACATTGTAAATTTTCTGTTTTGTTTTGTTGTGCTCCAGCCTTGGAGCTAGACTTATATTTAGATGGTGCATCATCAGTCAGAATGAATAGATTCCCCTGGCCCATGATTTGTCTCCCCTCTCCCATCCAAGTTTCATTGCAAAAAGCACATTCCACTTCTCCCTCTGTGTATCTCACAATCAAGAAAGTCCATGTACCTTGTAGGTCATATTTATTATTGCATTGCATTCTCTATTGCATTGTGTCTTCATTGTGTTTTGTTTAGTGCTCTTTTCTGCATTGTGATATTACTACATTGCATTGCATCTACTACTGCATGGTCATTGTGATGATTATTGTGTCACATCTGTGTCATATCTCCCTTTTGTCACCCTGTCACATCATGATATCACATTTATTGCACTTAACTACTAACTTCTACTACTTTGGTGTCTAGAGGATTTTATGACTTGCACCCCTCAGCAATTGTTGTGGTTGTGGTTGTAGTTTCTGCCATCACCATACTGCAGCACTGTTGACATCTCAACACATATCTGAGTAATCACCTCCTTCCTCTTTTGTCCTATTACTTTAAACACACCCATACATAAGCACATAGTTGTACACACATACTGCTACTTACTAGATACTGGTCTGTGCATGTACACAGATACTATAAGTAGACAGTAGCATGTCCATAATAGATAAGAACTATCTTCAGTTCCTCTCATGCACATGGCCTGTGCTTATCAGGTTATGGGCCCTGCCCAGGCTGTCTGCATCTCTCTTCTACTCACTCTTGTGCTTATCTTCTCCATACTCCACTCCCACTCATATATCATCTTATCTCTCCTCCTCCTTGCACACTTTATAACACCCTCACACTCAGCTTCCATCCCTAAAATTAACATCATTCTTGAAGGAACAGAGAACTACAAACAATGGGCTAATGTTGTTAAGTCTGCACTCATCATCATGGGCATATGGCACACTATTTTGAAGGCATGCATCACTGCTATCACAGCTTCCAGAGATGAGGACTCCCCACAACACCATGTATTGTAGCATGCAACCCACTGCTATGGTTGCTAGTGACACCATGACTGCATGATGTGCATGGGACAGCCTCAAAGAGGTCTACAGCAAACAAACCATCATTGCATCTTTTGTTGACTTCCAAGCTCTCTTCACTAGCAAGTTTGATATCAACACACCTCTTACAGCTCAGATTGATGCTCTCATAATTGTGCAAGATAGGCTTATAGCCTTGGGTGTTGAAGTCAGCAAACAGAATATGTGCTTCCTGCTACTCTGTGCTTTACCTCCCTCCTGGAGCTCATTTTCTTCTGCACTCCTTGCTTCCTCCACCCTCTCACATCTCACCATCAGCAACATTTGTGGATGCATCCTTGATGAAGAAGCTCGCACAAGCCCTGCTCTGCACTTGCTGCATTCACACAAGCATCCTCTGGACCTCCACACTGCAACACTGTCTTCTGCTCACACTGCAAGTGGAAGAACCACATGGTGGACAATTGCTGGATGTTGCACAGTATGCCTGACAATGTCAAAGCATGGTTAGATAAGAAGGGAAAGGACAAGGGCTCTGGGATAATGTACCTAATAGTTCCATCAACCACTTGTCTTCCTCTTCTCCTGTTGTTTCCAAATTTGATGCTTGCTACTACACTGGCAGAAGCCATTGGATGCTGGACTCAGGGTGTATGGACCACATTTCACCCCATTGCAAAGACTTTGCATCATGCACCAACATGTCACTACAGCAGATCACTGTTGGAAATGGCTCCACCATTGCTTGCCTTGGTAAGGGATCCTGCACCCAGGAACACATCCTCCTGGGTGGTGATAGCATCATGCTATCTCTGTCAAATGTGTTGCATGTCCCCTCTGCCAGTGGTTGCTTCCTCTCCATCAGCAAGCTTGACTCCCTCAGTTTCTGCATCACATACCAAGACAGCACCTGCACCATCTCCCACAGTGGCCATATCTTCATCATTGGTCATCTTGAAGGTGGCACATACTGGTTGTTCCTCCATGCTGCCCCTTCCTTGTGTGCCATGGCTTCCCTGTCACTTTGCCTCTGGCACAAGCACCTTGGGCATCTCTCTGAAGCAGTTGTCAGTTGCATATGACCATCCCAACTGTCTGGCTTCTCACCTCCCTCTTCTGCCTCTCCCTCTGCTCCATGCCCTGGGTGCCTGCTGGGGAAATTCCCCTGCACATGTGCCACTGATGTGCTCAGCCTGGTCCATTTGGACCTAGTTTGGCCTGTCAGCACTGCATTGCTTGGATTGCATAACCTATATTTTGTCACTTTCTTGGACAATTTCTTGGGCTTTGGCATGGTATACCCATTGTGGTGAAAGGACCAGTTGTCTGGTGCACTGGACAGCTACCTCTCATGCATCCATGCCCTTTTTGGCCACTGGCCCCTGGAGTTGCACATGGATCAAGGGGGGGAATACCTTGCTGCATCCATTGCTCAGACTCTGCAAGAGAAAGGCATTGCTCACCAACTTACTGTACTGTACAGCCCTCAACAGAATGGTCATGCTGAGAGATGGAACTGGTCCATTCTCAATTGTGTGCTCAGCCTCCTCCATCACACCAGCCTCTTGTCTGGGTTCTGGGAATATGTGGTTCATGTTGCAGTCCACACATACAACATTTTGCCTGTCCATTGCCTTCACTGGCATATGCCATGATCAGTCTGGCTTCTGGCTGAAGGCATTCTGGACATTGCACACCTGTGCATCTTTGGTTGCTGTACCTGGGTCAAGGTACCAGAACATCAGCAAACTCAACCCCAAGTATAGGCCACTCACCTTCATCAGGTATGAGTCCAGGACCAAGGGGTGGCTTTTCTGGGACAAATCTACCAATCACTGTGTCATCAGCCATGACACCATATTCCAGGAAGATATTTTCCTGGTGCTGGAATCAGCCTCTGCCCCCACTGTACTTGACATCTTTCCTCTGACCCCTCCAGCTCCACCTTCAGATGACTCAGATAATGAGTGGGATGCTGACAGTGACAGTGACTCCACTGGCAATTATGATGAAGGAGGCATTGGGTCTCTTGGCACCCCTGTGCAGCTGGTTGCCATCCCACCTGCTGCCCTGTCACAACCTGACATTGCTGGGCCTTCCTCTACACCCTGCCCACTGGTTGTAGCTGCTGGTCAGCCTGGTCAGTCACCTCCTGTGCAGACTCATGCACCTTTGCCCAATCCAGTCACCCTGCCTACTGCTCCCCCACTGATCACTCCCCCACCACACATGTGCACATGCCACTCCACACACTGTGAGCATTCTGGGGCTCCTCCCTCTCTAGATTGGCATGGGGTGTCACAGTCTTCTCCGGGTTGTCAGCAAGCCCAATCCCTACTAGTTGCTGATGACCACCCTGTGGTTTGCAGATCCCAATGTGTTACATGGCACCCTGCACATTTTGGTGACAGTGCTTATGGCCTGTGTGAGTTCATGGACATCATCAGCAAGGGAGGGCTCTCAGACAATGACATTTTTGCCACACCATGCAGCACTCATTCAGTCTCCTCCATGCTTTCTCACACCATCTCCCACAACCTGCTCACTCTAAAGCAGGCACTGAATAGCCCTGACTCAGACTCCTGGTATCTGGCTTGTGAAGAAGAGCTCTCCTCTCTCCACAAACTGCACACCTGGGAGCTAGTTGATCTCCCTCCAGGGCACAATTTGGTGGGAAACACATGGGTCTTCAAACAAAAGGCAGATGGGCAATACAAAGCACACCTTGTTGCTAAGGGATACACACAGGTGCATGGTGTTGACTATACAGAGACATTCTCACCAGTTGCACATTTTGAATCACTGTGGACTCTCCTCACCATTGCCACATTCGAAGACTGGGAATTTCACTCTATGGACATCAAGTCTGCATTTCTCAATGGTGACCTTGATGAGGAGATTTACATGGACCAACCCCATGGCTTTGTAGTCCCTGGAACAGAAGGGAAGGTTTGTCAACTCTCCAAAGCCATCTATGGCTTGAAGCAAGCATCTCACCAGTGGCATCACAAAATGCATGGCTCTCTTCTTGACATGTCATTCACCTGCACCTTCTCTGACTCAGGGATCTATGTCTCCACCTCCTCCTCCAAACTGCTCATCATCATCTTATATGTCAATGACATCACCATCCTGGGAGGATCACTGGAAGAAGTGAAAGAATGCAAGGCATTGCTCAAATCCCTTTTCCAAATGACCAACCTTGGTGAAATCAAGTTGTACCTTGGCCTTCATGTCACAAGGGACAGAGCCTCTCATATCCTGGAGATTGATCAAGAACCCTACCTCATCAACATTCTAGATCATATTCAGCTCAAAGACTGCAACCCTGTTGCCACTCCCCTTCCTCCTGGCTCTGTGCCAGTAAAAGCTAGTCCTGACTATACTGCCTCTTCCTCCCTTCACATCAACTACCAGCAACTTATCAGGTCACTGCTATACACAACAATTGTATTGCAACCTGATATCTCCTTCATTGTCATGAAGCTATCCCAGTTTCTTTCCAACCCTCTGCCTGAACACCTGACTCTCACTTGCCACATCCTCCATTACCTCAAAGGTACCTTGCACTATTGTATACACTATGATGGTGGTCAGAAAGCAGGGATGGTCAGTTACTCAGGCTCAGACTGGGTGGCAGATTGTTACAATAGGAAGTCCATTGGCACATATGCATTTCTATTAGCAGGTGGTGCAATTGCCTGGTTGTTCCACAAACAACACACTGTCTCTCTCTCATCAACTGAAGCAGAGTATATGTCACTCTCCCAAGCAGCAGCACAGGGGATGTGGTTGCAGTTGTTGCTCACTGAGATAGGTTTCAGTTTTTCTCTTCCCCTTTTACTTTATGGTGATAACAAAGGCTCTATCGACATTGCAACTAACCCTGTCATCACTCATGGTACCAAACATATAGATATACAACATCACTATATCCATGAGTGCCTTTCTTCTGGCTCCATATCTGTACATTGCCTCCCCTCTTCCCTCATCACTGCAGATGTCCTGACCAAGCCACTTTCTTCCCCTTTGTTCATCACTCATTGCTCTGGTCTTGGCCTGGTAGAGTGTGTCTCCAGCAAGGGGGGCTGTTGACATCTCGACATGTATCTGAGTAATCACCTCCTTCCTCTTTTGTCCTATTACTTTAAACACACTCATACACAAGCACATAGTTGTACACATGTACTGCTACTTACTAGATACTGGTCTGTGCATGTACACAGATACTATGAGTAGACAGTAGCATGTCCATAATAGATAGGAACTATCTTCAGTTCCTCTCATGTACATGGCCTGTGCTTATCAAGCACATCATATTGGATCCCACCATGAGGGTCTGCAAGTCAAGATTACATCTAGACACCACTACAACCTCTGTTTGTGACAATGTACAAGCTTGCTGACTATTGAAGCAGTCTGAGATGAACTCAAGCAACCCATCAGCCTGTTGCATAATCTTCCACCTTCCACACATTCTCTGCATACAGAAGAAGATCTGATCATTACCCCACATGCTTTATCTCCTGTAGACTCATCATTCTTCTCAGTGTCCAGTGCCTTATCATCACCTTTGATCTCAACTATCACCCCAACCCCATCCCACCAAACCAATCACCAATCCCTTCCACATACCCCACCTCATATCACACCAATGGCAACTCAGCATGCAATGCCTGTGCAAGGTGACAGAAGCACCCTGAAATTTGACCTGAAGCACCCCCATGAACTTGAACAATATTTTGAAGATATTGAATTCCACTTTGATCTTACTCAATTCAAGACAACCAAATGCATAAAATTCACACTCAACACTATGTCAACATAGATGTCCAGGACCTCCAGGTGACACTGCCTATGTACAAAGACACTGTGAAACCCTACAAAGACTTCAAAGTGGAGATTTACAAACCATACCCTGGGTCTGAGGTCACTCAGAAGTGGACCCATGTGGATCTATCCTTTCTTATACAAGAGCATGGATTCTTGGGTATGCAGTCACTAGGTGACTTTGCTGACTATCACTGCCAGTTTGTAGTCATAGTGGGTTTCCTGCAGAGCACCCAGTGGCTTTCAGAATATGAGCAAGGTACAGTGACTTCCAAAATTGATTCAATGTTTTGCAATTTCTCATTGTTTGCTGATTAACTC
>QLPN01012437.1:0-16051 GCA_003314395.1 Albatrellus ellisii
ATGGGAAGAATGCATCGCTGGAACACGCAACGCCCTCCAGAAGTTGAGCATGCTCAGCCCGTTCCTGTGCACTGAGCGGCGGGGGAACCTCGGTAAACATAGACTCCCACGTCGCCTTCTCGCCACCCTCGAGCACCTCGCCCCCGATGAGAAGGTCGATAGCATTTGCCTTCTCGGCACGTTTGACGCCTTTCTTAAACGGAAGGGCAAGCACACGCGGGTGGTGCCGCAGCCACCAGTTGTCCGCCTTGGATCCGGCGAGCCGCGTGCAGTGGATGCGAGACTGCAGGCCGGCGCCTAGGCCGATGATAGAGCCGCGGTAGGTATAGGCAACGCTGTTGGACTGGGTATATTTCAGAGCCAGAGTAGCGACGATCAAGTCGGTAATGGCGGACGCTGGGAGCTGGGAATTAAGGTCAGCGCTTGTGAACTGTAATATTCAGACCGACTGACGATCGACTCACATCCTTGTTTTGGCTGACGATATTCTGGAATAGACTCGCGTCTATCTTGGCGTTGTTTCTTCGCTGCTGCAAGGACACACCGTAGACCTGACGAGTCTCCAGCTCGGGAGGAACGTAATTGGGGTCCACCTGCATGAATGCACGGTCTGGTCAGCGTTGTTCTTGGACTCTGATGGCCATGTTACCTGGAGAACGCAGTATTTTCCTCCTTTCTTCTTGCTCAGGACATCGAGCGCCTCTGGAGAGTATCCTGGCGCGATGACGCCGTCTGATACCTCACGGGATATAATACGGGCGGTCGCGAGATCGCACGTAGCAGACAGCGCAACGAAGTCTCCGAACGAAGACATGCGATCAGCGCCTTCAGTCCAGTCAGTATCGCTTAGTGTTGGGAGAATTCAGGAGTGCGAACCTCGTGCACGGGCGTACGCAGAGGCCATGGGGGTCAAAGGCTCTTTCAGATCATTGACACCGTACACATGCTTCTCAACATCGCTAAGTTCAATGCCGACGGCCGCGCCTGCCGGGGATACATGCTTGAACGACGCAGCAGCAGGGAGGTTCAGTGCTTCCTGCAGCTCCTTGACCAGTGCATACGAGTTTAGCGCATCCAGCAAGTTGATATATCCGGGAGAGCCTTTCAAAACTGATGCGTGACCAAGAATCAATTTCCTTACTCCATAAATGTTGAGACATGGAATGACCTTTAAACGGGAGGGCTCCCTCAGTAACAAATGCTTGTGCTGGTATTTGATGAGGGTTCGTTCCGTATCGCAATGCCAATCTCTGTATGGGAGCTACCAGCCGCTCTCTGCTAGCAGCATCGGCGTACTGCTCTCTGAAGTAGCCGCTAATCGCGCCGTCGTATTTGGAAGTCATCTCAAAAGCCTTGAGGGCGAGCTTGCTCCTGAACGCTTGGCCCACATCGCCATTTCCTCTTTTCCACGCCTGCACAAACTCTGCGTAATCGGCAGGGTCGGACAGCACGGACACACGCCCGTGGTTCTTAGCCGCTGCGCGCAGGAGAGTTACACCACCAATATCAATATCCTCGACAGCATCGGTGAGAGTGCAGTTGGGCTTGGCTATGGTGGAAGTAAAGGGATAAAGGTTGCAGACTACGATGGATATCGGGGAGATCGACTGGGCTTGAAGATCTCGCTGATCGGATGGTATACCTCTAGCAAGGATACCTATGAAGATGATTATTAATGGTTTGTGACCGGTTTCGGCGAGTAGAGCCGACCTCCGTGAACCGCAGGATGAAGCGTCTTTACTCGGCCTCCGAGTATCTCAGGTGCCTTCGTAATGTCGGACACTTCTCTATATTGAAATCAGTGACGAAAGACACTCTCTGACTCGCAGACCCACTCAACAGGGATGCCTGCTTCCCTGATTTTCTTAGCTGTCCCCCCCGATCCTAAGAGACGTACACCGCACTGCGAAAGGTCCCGAGCAAGTTCAAGAAGATTGCTCTTGGCGTAGACAGACAAAAGTGCTTAATCGTTGTGAGAATGACAAAAAAAAAACGCAGTCATAATTGTCCTTACCGATAGGTGCAGACATGATCAGGCCTAAAGGGGGTCTGTTTTGGGGGTGTGCGATCGCTGGGTTTCCTGTTACCACTTTAGATAGCCGATCCGGACAGACCCGGTGCAAAAGTTCACTTTTCGACTCCGACTTCACCCCGCTGGGGCTTCCTCCGATGGTCTTCTCTCGGGTCTCACTCGCAAGATCCCATTATACGGTAAGGATACAAATGCAGAACGACTGACGCAGGCCATGGAAACTAGGGTAAGGCCACCCTTGCACGGCAGAATCCACTACCATATGCGTACTGGACACAATTGTAGACACTCGTTGTTGCACGTGGTATAAATGTAAGAGATACATTTGTCATGGTATAATACAGATCGATGCATTTGGAGGCGTAATGTTTAGGTATGTGATTAACCCATTTGTAGGGGTGGTAGTATCAACACGACGGACATGGGCAGTGTCAGCGCGAGCCGTACGGTTCAACTGCGTCAGATGAGATCGTACAAATTTACGCAGAGCTAGTTGCAGGGTTGAGACGCAAATGCTAATGTTTCAAATAGACAATATATCCGCCGAGAAGAGTGGGTATTTTCACTTGAGATGAAGACGCTAGAATGTCGCGGAGCGATCGGTAGATCGACAGGGAAGGCACGGCACTATTATTAAATAAGGCAGACGACACCGCGGGACAATAATGAAATGGCATGATGAAAGTATGTCAATCGTGACGGCCCCAATTCTTCACTATGCAATATGGACATCTTGCGAGAATGGCACAAACGGAACAAATGCAGGTAAGACATTGACTTTGTCTAAAATAGATGATGTAATGTGCATACAGAGCGACCCACTGGCAACAATCGACAGTGAGCCAGACGGGGACGGAAGGCCCGACGTCAGACATTTGGCTGCTTGCCGGCAGATCAAAGGGGGGACGCCTACAGGCCATAGCATGCAATTGCGAAGATGAAACCCAGGGACACACATAAGTCAGGGCACACAACAATAAGGACTGCAGATCGAACTGAAAATACCTCGAATAAAACAGCATACAGAGGCACGGAGATCCCAATGCCGCGAAGGATAGTAGACTCTACAAAAGAGGGTGATGTTACAAGGGAACAACGGGATGCTACCGTCGAGGGAAAATGCCACCACGCAAGTGGCAAAGGAGAAGTGGACAAGGGAAGTAAGTGAAAATACATACTTCGCGACTATGAAGTTCGAAGGGCGACGATCGGCTGACAACTCCAACGAAGTGCAAAAATCCAGCGAGGGAGACAACCACTAGCGAGAATTGCTTATGGCCCTATTGTAGATGGTTCGGAACAACTCCCGCACGGCGCCAGCGCTTGGACATTGTTGTTGTCGTTCTTGTATCTGGGACCTCTCCAGTCTGGTCTGTATTGTATGGTAAAGCCCTTGTCACCATGCTCACAAACCTATATAAGAATGGTGTATGTTCGCTATAATCTGTTTTTCAGCATTCCCCACATTCGTTTGATTTGCTACGTCACCAGAATCATGGCGTGTTACCAGTATATTCAGCCACCAGGCTGGAGCCTGCATATGTCACAACCTCCTTCTGAGGTCACCATCCGATGGCCTCAGCAACAGCCGACAGTGGTCTATCCATCACCGTACTATCCATGTGTCTCCTCCCAATATCTACCGCCACTGCCACCGCCACCGCCACCGCCACCGCCACCGCCACCGTCACCGCCACCGCCACCACCACCGCTTTGCATCCAGTTTCCAACTGCGGTGGTATATGCTCCACCTTTTGCTCCGCCCGCGCCACCGATATGTGTCTTTCCACCGCCGCCTCCGCCACCCCAAGTATTATATTATGGCTATCCCGTAATGAAACAAAAATCATGCTGTTGGAAGTAGTGAACAGCACGGGTCTGTGCGTGTTTTGCATGCCACCCCGTACCTGTGCCTGCCAAAATCCGTGCCCACATGGATGGGTCAGATGTTTTGGCCTGAGTCTCACCAGGTGCAGGTCTTATGCAGGTTCGTACAGGTCTCACACAGACGCAGGTTCTTTAAAAATACTTACCGTTTGATAGAATGTAAGATAATAACCAACTGGAATTGCCGGCCATCCATCTACGCGACATCCGATTTCTCCCGTCGCTATCCTTTATGAGACCTGTGCCGTGAAACTATGATGTGTTAGAGATGGTAGCGGCATACCCCAGCAGACGCGCGTAGAACGCAGCTCGTTGCCGGGACAACGCACGGATCTGTTGAGACTCAGGATCAACATGATTGAACAAGTACATACACTCAAAAGCCTAACGTATCGCCTGCGCATGGCGTTCTTTTAATTCTCAGTCTTCTCCAAAGAGGCTAAGGTCACTACTTCTTTACGATACCGTTCGTTATCTATATCTTCGCTGTAGAACACATTCTCTATTCACAACCGACTCTTGCTCAGTCTTCTACAAAGAGGCCGAGAATACATTATCTATCCTACAGCGCCGTCCGTTCTTTTGCCCGAAACAGCTCGATTACGACGCTCGCCACCGGTCGACTCGTGATGAGAACTTGGGGGAAATAGGCGGCTACCGGGTGCAGAGAGAGCTAAGGGGATGTAGTGGTCAACTTAGCATTCCCGTCCTTGTGCTGGTTCAGAGTGTCGACGACGGCGATAGACGACGATGCATAGTGGGGAAGCCCATCCAAGTGTGATATCGTGTAAGATCTTTCCCAGTTGCAGTTGCGATGAGGCATCCGAAAATCGCCACTAGGATCCTTGTTCACCGCTTTGAATACCAGGCGCCTCTGGAACGAGCAATCGAATAACGACGGATGATGCGCTATCGTGGGCCAGGTCGACGTTACTGCATGCAGTGACATGCTTCGAACAGAAAAGTGATGCAGTTTCGTGGAAGTGATCGACAGTATACGCCATGGTAGACCTCCCCGTTCCCGCCTGACCCTTGAAGCCTTCCATTGGTAGAATCTCATCTGTAACAGAGGAGATTCTACCGATGGAAGTGCCGTGCGTCGGTCTGTCACGAGCTTGGTAGCCATATATTTTGCCAAGAATCTCCGTTATGATCATCAAATCGCGCCACGATTGCATATCATGGCGTCCATCCTGCGTATCAACGAATGATATCACAGCAATAGGGTGATTGATGAGTTATTTGGTCAGTTGTCTCAGATGACAGAGTTGTTACAGTACGTCGGTGATGTTAGTACTTTTGTGCTTTTGTGGTCCATGACGAAGACAGCGGATTTTGAGCAAATAGCATTACGTTGCCTGCCCGATCTGGGCAACCAACAGACAACCATCAAATGCAGACAATTACCAGGCAGACTGCTTACATAAGACGGAGGAAAGGTAAATTTCTGAGGTCGCTAATGAACAGCCTCACCTTTTCTTTGTTCCTCTGCTCAACCTTGCCTCCTCGTGAAGCATTAACTTGCTTCACAGCCCTCCACAAAGCCCCATATCTTCTCGCTACCTTGCAATGACTTCTCCAATGTCTCAGCAGTACGCATGTTCGTAGCCGTCTTTTTTGTTCCAATGGGGTGGGGTCTCGGGTGGATGCGAGCTGGCCAAATGACAATGATGGACGACGTGTCACTCGAATACCAAATGGTGCGGCAAGTTCTGCATTTCTCTTTTATTCGATGTCCCATATCGCTTATATGAGGCATGTTGTCAACGTATCTGTTGTGTAGCGTGCTCACACTGTTTGTCTAGCTCGCACTGCGGCCCCGCCCCTTGGTATTTGTTCGGTTTTGTGAACGTGTACTGACATAGACATGCATAGACCGTGCGCAGAAGTCCATGGGGCTTGTGATTGGAATGCCCGACTATGAGCCCGTGGAGGGTTTCAAGGCTCCAGACGTATCGTCTCGGACATTCAAGTACAGTTCTGACGGGAGGTTCTTCGCCTATGCATTGCCCAGTTGGTCAGTATGCAGACTGAGTCTTATCGATATATTGATGGACGTGCCTGTCACTTATACTCATCTCGTCCAACCGTACCTAGTGTTCGAATTTGTGAGGCAGAGAATGCTCTATTACTCCAAGAACTTGCCTTTCCTAACGTAATGGAGCTGCACTTTTCCCCACGTGGGACCTACCTTTCCACTTGGGAACGCCCGGTCAAACTTGAGGACGGTGCTCAACACAAGAACCTTCGCATCTTCTCTGTTTCGACTGGTGAAGAGCTAATCTCTTTCACTCAAAAGTCCCAAGAAGGGTGGGATCTCCAGTACACCATTTCGGAATCGCACGCGATTCGTCTTGTTGGACAGGAGATTCAGGTTTTCAACCCAGTCGAATGGGTGAAGGGTATTGTTGACAAGCTCAAAGTAGAAGGGGCATCCAGTGTCACACTCAGTCCAGGACTCAATCCCTCCGTGGCCATTTTTGTACCGGAGAAGAACGGAGCCCCTGCTAGCGTCAAGATTTTCTCATTGCTCAGTCTGTCATCCTCTCCGACAAGCCAAAAGAATTTTTTCAAAGCGGAGCGGTCGCAGATTAAATGGAACGCCCTTGGAACTCAGGTTCTTGTCCTCACGCAGACCGATGTCGACAACACCAATAAGAGCTACTATGGCCAGACAGGGTTGTACCTTCTCAGTGCAGCAGGCAATTTTGATTGTAGGATCAATTTGGACAAGGAGGGGCCTGTACATGACTTTGCGTGGAGCCCCAACTCCAAGGAATTCGGAGTCATTTATGGTTGTATGTGTCTTTCACATTTTGTGACATGCTGTGCATTCCTCACTGTGGCATCTATAGACATGCCTGCAAAGGCTATGCTCTTCGATCAGCGAGTGCGAACGCTGTACGACTTCGGGTCGTCCTTCTACAATTTTATATCATTCAATCCCCAGTCCCGCCTCGTCCTGCTTGCAGGTTTCGGTAATCTCGCGGGCAGAATTGATGTATTCGATCGGCGATCCATGACTAAGGTATCGTCTATCGATGCCTCGAACCCTTCTCATTGCGAGTGGTCGCCAGACGGCAAATTTCTCCTCACGGCGACTCTGAGCCCACGTTTGCGTGTCGACAACGGAGTGAGGATTTTCTACATCCTCGGGCAGTTGATCCATGTGCAAATGTGCGATGAGCTTTACCAAGCGAGCTGGAGACCCACAGCCATCGACGCAGCGCCCCCCTTCCCACAGGTGATTCCTCCCCCACCAACCCCCAGCGCTGCGGCACAGGCGTTCGTAGCTGAAGCAAAGCCTACACCTACGAAGCCGGCTGGTGCTTACCGCCCACCAGGCGCGCGTGGTCAGTCTGCATCGCTCGTTTACAAACGTGAAGAAGACGGAGGCTCGCCCGCCCGCACACCAGGCGGGAGCGGCGCGGCGACACCGACACGGCAGGGGCAGAATGCAAACGGGCGTCGGCATGTGCCTGGGGCACCGACGTCCCGGTCGCCTGGGCAAGAACCAGATAAAAAGTCGCGTAAACGCAAGCCTGCCAGGGATCGAAAGGAGCAGGGCAACGAGAACGGTGGCGACAAGGACATTGCAGCTCCACCGCCGGAGCTGATGGTCAACGGCGTCGAGTCTTCCGAGCCAGCTCCGGTAGATTCAGTGCCCCCCACACCAGGAGGCCTGGATAGCAGCAACTTGGATGCGACGCAGAAGAAGGCCAGGAACTTGAACAAAAAGGTTAGACTGAGGCTGTCCCCTCGTGTGCTGCATTGAGGGCTGACGTGAGATGTTTATCATGATGCAGCTCAAGGCCATCGAGGACCTGAAGGAAAAGATGCAGCGCGGCGAGCACCTGGAGGCTACGCAGCTCAAAAAGATAGAGAGTGAGGGTGAGATCAGAAAGGAGCTCGGTGGCCTTTCTGTATGTGATCCCAGTCACGTCTAATCATAAATTTGCTTGCTCTGCATTTCTCTCTCCGCGCCCATCCGCGTAGTACAATTTTCGCTGTGTCGGTCTCGTCCTGTGCAGATCATATTTCGCGGGTTATTAACGGGACTATATATATCAAAGCATGTTGTATGAGAACTTATTATCGCCGTGCATGTCTCGTCCGTTTGGTGTATGCATCAGAGTGTGTTTGTGACTTTCTACGCCAGGACGTAGTGGGTAACGTTTATCCTTACGCTACTGTGAGGTCTGCTTCCACCACCTGTATGAAAGGTGCAGTACAGTTTGCACAGGAATGTCCATGTTGGTGGGTTAAATTGCGCGCTAAAAGTACAGAAAGCTGGTATTGGGTAAACATCGTGGTACAATACAAGTTCAGACGACTTGTCGACTTCTCCGTGATTTGTTGACCGTGTTCGACCGCTCGAGCGCAGTCTTGAGCCCCCTGATCGTCTGCACGATCTCGTCTGCAACCTAAGCGTCAGCAAACGGCTCGCTAAACACGGGCTGCACGCACTGGCCAGCTTTGGGCTCTCCGCCTCAAAGTCGTACCGCTTCTTGCCGCCGTCGCGGTGTACGACGAACTTGAACGAGGAGGAAGACTTGGCAGACTGTTGGCACGCGACGACGCTCTTGATGTGGTACGACGCAGTCTTGCCGCTGTCGAAGACAACCTTAGCCTTGTTGGACGAGGGCATAATCTGTGGGCGCGATGATGAGTGGGCGAGAGAAGGAAGGGGAAGAGATTCTGGCGAGCGTACATGGATGTATGCGCCATCGATTGCTATCACACGTTCGTGCCGGCCGACGAGCATGGGAATTTTCCTCGCGACATTGTATTTCTGCCATGAAGCATATGACAACCAGTACGTATCATGAAAAGGGCATTGCACACCTTATATGCTGCGGTGTAGTCTCCCGCAGACGTATACTGAACCTCTGGTACATCAGACATCCGTTTGAAGATTGACGCTGGAATGGGGTACATGACGCTCAGTTCGCGAGAGATTGAAAACAGTTGGACTGACCATTCGGATCCGTCGTCCGCCCTGTCGGTTTCCCAAGGTCCACGCCTAGATGTGGAAGCATGGACCTCTTGACCAGCATAAGGTCCGATTTGCCTTGCAGACTGGCGACGGTCCGGTCAAGAGGAATGAGAATGCTCATATCTCCCAACAGTAGCGCATACTCCTTGGGATCGTGCAGCCTCCGTTTCCGACAGACAAGCTCAAGTGCCTCCTGCATATACATGGTCGCAGACCTGCATATATTTCACTGTGAGTTCTTGATTGCCTTCGTCGATGGAGTGACTTACACTGGGATCGTTGTCGAGACGTGCACCGCGTCAAGGGTGTCTAGGACTCGGATTCTCAGGAACATCTGCGGGCCATAGTTGGAAGAATGCCCCAGAGACGTTGGTAATAACGAGTTGCCAAGGTTGGAGCCGAATATAGCACTAGTTCCCGGTCCAGAGGTAGGGATCGTCATGGGAGCAACAGGCTCGGGCTTCTTAGCTTTTGCCACAACACGAGAGGGGCTGCGTTGAATCTTGCTCTCAAGAATCTTGTTTTGTTGTACTGATAAAGGGAAGTTTGTGAGTAGACATAATAAGAAGCTATCAATTGAGAAAGGCAAACTTTGAGCAGGATTGGCGTCCAACACCGCAAAGGCATCGAAGCCGAACCTCGATATCTTCACCGTCCGGTCCGGTGCTGAATAGAGTCAGACAAAGATAACCCTGAAAGAAGATGGTTCTTACGTGGAAAGTCTTCGTCGACTTCGCCGTCTTCCTCGGCTATACGTAGCACCCATCCAACAGAGCTTAGGCTGTCCTCAGATGGTTCGCCTACATGGAGATGCGGCTCCCAACCTTCTTCCCAGTAGCTCCACAGCGCGAATCCCAGCACCTCCTCGACTGTCGCATCTTTCCGCACGTTCAGCATCATGGGCTTGCCACAGGGCTCGCGCGCCATCGGGAAGTATACGGTAATGGTTGTTGACGCCGTTGACGGCACGCCACGTCCAGATGTTGCAGAGTAGAGATCGGAGAAGGGGTTGGAGGAATTGGATATTGCGAGTAGAGAGGTGAGCGCAGACTTTCCAGGTCGGGCGGGGACCACTGGCTGCCGCGCAAAGAGGTCCTCCATGGGATCGTTGAGGGTGTTGGTGGATGATGGTGGTGGCAGAGGCGGAGCGGAACGGAACGAGTCGGCAGAGGGTCGTTGCTGCGATATGGATACTTGCCCCGCTGACTTCTTCGGAGGTGGTGTCACCATTTCAAAGTAATCCTCGATGGGACGCTCAGGAGGATGTTGTGCCGTATTCACGGGGACATCTTCAATGTGTCTTGCTTCGTTCACGGGGCTGAGTCGCGAGCGGCTATGTACGTGTCTGACTTGCAAAGACGATGCGATAGATGCGGATATGGCCGAGTTGGATGCGCTGAGAACTGATACTCCATCCGAGTTGTCCGAAGTCGCGCTGAGCATGCGACTGGTAGCGAATTCTCTGACAACATAGTTATCAATCACAATTCATGCAGATAGAATATCGGCACACATACGGGTCAAATTCATCCCCGTCCATGTCCATGCTGTCATCACCATCTGCGCCATCGTCGAAACCATCTTCGTCATCTGTAGATGATGAGTTTTCTTCCTCTGTGGAGGAAAGCTCTGGGTTAAAGTTTCGTTCGGCGGATACAGGGACGTGTGCAGCGGCTATGGCACCCTGGCGAGCGAGAATACGCAGCTTGCGACGCGCATCCATCTCTGCTGCGCCTCTGAACCTGGGGACAAATTGAGGAGCTGCGGAAGGAGGCAGATCTGAGACAGCGTGAACTTCTTCCTGCAATTTTTCGTTTAGCTGCTCGGCAGCGGCTGCGACAGGACTAGACTGGGTTGTAGGCTTTGACGAGAACTCGCTTGAGAGGCGTTTTTGCGAGCTTGCGGATGCTGGGGTAGTGATCGTCTTTTGGAAAATATCGTCCTCTCGACTTGTAGGTTGTTCAATGAGATGCCCAGAGCGCCGAACCGGAGGTCTTCGAATGCCTGAGACGCTCATGCCTATAGCGCCGCTCCGTGTGGGTCCCAAGATCGTCCTCGTATGCTTCAGCCCAGTGGCGCCAGGAAAACCGGAAATGCTGCGCGGCAGATTGGGTGCATCGGCTTCATATTGTGATAACGGTGGACTTGAGGGCAGTGCTAGCTCATGCCATCTCTCGACATCCGCGAGGGAAGCTGCCGTGATGTAAGGATTGGATGCGAACGACGGGCTGAACGAAATCAAACGCGGGCCATACGGGTCGTCGACGTGACGCAGATAATTCAGACGCAGGCTATGGATTAGAAGGCTAGAGAAGACTAAGATCGCTTCAATTTCGCAAGAAACTAGTTGTGCACCCTTACTCAGGATCACTCAGAAGCGACATACGAGATATCTGGCTGAGAATGGTCAGCATACATGTAGGTAGTGGATGAAAGCGCGCACCTAGAGTCTCTCCTGCTCAAGTAGAGTTGGTTTTACCAAACCAAAAAGTCAGTACTACGAGTGCAAAGCGCAAATACAATAACTTACGTAGTTCGAATCACTGTTATCGAAGTGTCATGTGACATATGTTGCCGTGCTCCCACTGACAATGACTTTATTTCCAGTGACTTTGAAATCTGGGCCAACGTTTTTCGTCCTGCAATCATAATCTGTAAGGGTCCACATCGTTTTCGTCTCTTGATGTCTCTGCTCTTACTGAGGCAATTTTGGACGGGCAGTGGCTCTCATATAGTCCGTCAACTTCTCTAGTCTAGCTGAATGAGATGCTCTCGACACCACCTATGACACACCGACCACAGCGTCCATCCTTACAGCTCAGAGCGTCTTCTTCCCCGTCTCTGCCCTTGGCCGACTTGTATTCAGACTCACGAACACACGGGTACCAAGGTCCCTCTAGAACAGTCAAGCTTCTAAAGGCCGCTTCCACTGGCGGAGGCGCTATATCAAAATGTGAAGACAATGTTAGATGCGTGGTCGCTGGGAAGGAGAGTACGTGGTTCTTGAGCCTATGAGAATGCTGAGCACCGAAATGTTGATAGCATTGCGCATCTTGCGTATGTCTGAGTCCTCTTCTACCATGAATCCGGACCACAAGTCGTCCGTTGGTTGCGGTGGTCACCGTATTGATGCCTCCAGGAATCTATGGAAAGGAACTGGTTTAAAAGTGGACAGTATTACCACAGATGTTGTTTGGGGTCGGGCAAGTAGGTTTTGTCCGATTCGCATTTGGTCTATGCACTCATGAGCACGTCCAGACTTCGACAACAAAATCTTGACGAGTGCTCGCAATGGGGAAATCATAATGTGGGACCTCAACAAGATTGGGCCTTCAAAGTTTGGTTAGTCCTGACACAGGATTTTCACGTCTGCGTGCACAATAACGACCAAGATTCCCGCTGCAGAACGTCGAACACGAGATCATATCCGTTCAATACATAAACTTGCGTACTCACCGATTGTTCCTCATTATTGTATGACCGGCTCGGCTGATGGTGATGTACGAGTCTGGGTATGTAGCTGCATTCTCTTCCTGGTTTCCATACATATAACTTGATGTCAGGATTTGCGTGACATGACAAAATCACTTATTCGCATCCATCACACAACCTCTGTGCGTGCGCTCACGTTTTCCCCTAGCTTATCAAACCCTGTGCAAGCGGTGGTCGGACTAGACAATGGCAGCATATATAGGTAAGTAGCCATCGTACAGTCACGCGCCATTTAATATAATTGCCTTCAGATGGGATCTCAAGATGGGTCAACGAGGTCAACTTGATAGAGTTCCTGTCGCACACTCAGGACCTATTCTCGCTCTTGACTGGTATGGTGTGTCAACAACAGCGACACAGAGCAGTGGTGGTGTCTTCAACGAAGGTGCAACACTGGGCAGTACCTCCAATACGAGTACTAGCAGCAGCGGATGGATAGTCAGCGGTGGCCTTGATCGTACAGTGAAAGTGTGGGACCTCACTGCAAATGTCTCTCGCATGTCTCACACCCCCACATACACACTTTCTACTTCCTTCCCCGTGCGCCGTGTGCTTTGGCGGCCTTCATATGAGTGCGAGGTAGTTGTCGTCTCAAATGCTGGGCTCGGCACAAGCTCTGGGCAAGAGCTACTCAGCCCCGGCGAATGCAGACCAGACATGGACCAGGCTACGGTCAGAGAATCCGGGGCGGCAAAAAATCAGTTGGTGAGTGAGGCTCGCGATGCCGTTGAGATCTGGGACGTCAGAAGGGGCTATATTGCAAAATGGGTTGTCGAGGGTTCAGCAATTGAAGGAGGCGTCACAGGTATTGTCCACCTCGCAACGCAGGCAGAGCCATGGTCTGATATCTGCGACCTCAAAAGACATTGCATTCGGAGACTCTCATGTGCTCTGGGCTCAACATACATCTGGCGCATTTTCTCAGTTAGATTTGCGGCATGCTACTCGACCTTTGAATTCGATACCACGCATAGCTCTGGCCTGGGATGTGGGCGGTTCTCTTACGTTCGTGTCTGATAGGAAGTCTCAATGGGAGGTGCCATTTGATGATGTGTAGGTCGTGTTTTTAAACAAATGATTTTGGCTACTATATGCGTTTGTTGGCAGGGATCCCACAAAGAGGCACATGGAGCAAGAGCGCCAGGGGAAATTGAAGTCCCTTGGTGACGTAGCATATAAACCGACGTCGCAAGCAGTCGGTACATTTGCATACGATCACTCGCCGGAAGATTTAGATGGATTTACCAGACTAGCACGCGGCTACATATTCGAAGGGGCTGACAAACAGGTCATGTGTGGAATCAATGCTCAGGTATTTCATCGCGCATTTTTTCCCTGACATAACCTGATTTCAGCAGGTTGCACTACAAGTTGACCGTATTCAAGCTTCGCAGACTTGGTTCCTGATGCAGTCGCTCTTTGTTCCGTCGTCGCCATCGCCATCCCGCCCGCCTACTCCGCCTTTATCCCCTCTACCTATCGCTTCGCCTACACTTCCGCACTCAGCATCTGCTCCAGCAACAATGCCCGTCATCAACTCTCCCAACCCCCACCATCTCACTATCCGTCCATCTGTATCTGACACTGCGGTGGACACTCCTTATGGTCACGTAAGTCCAAATATCTCCCCACTTCGTGTCTCGTCACCCCTTCCCCCGTCTTCGGGTTCGTCCCCGCCACATCGCGTGCCTGCTTCCTCGGCCACCATCAGTCCCCTAACGTCCCTGAGCACGCCATCCGCGTCCTCTCGCACGTCCTCTATTTTCATCCAACGTCCCTCCAATGTCGGGTCCCTGGTGACCCGTCCACGTGCGTTCTCCAGCTTACGCCGTCCGTCTATGTCATCGCCTTCTCCAACCACAGGCGACCTTGCAAGTCTCGTTTCGTCTAGCAGCCTACGACATGTTGGCGAAGGAGCACTATCTGATTCCGATCCGAGCAGCGGAGGTGGGAGCTGCGGCAGTGAAGGCGAAGGCAACATGGGCCACCCATACAGAGAGATCCTGTCGCTCACTTTGGAGCGTACAGTCTCTACGCCGACAACATCAGCGTCGACTACAGCCATACCGCCCACGCTCGTGTTCTCGCGCGTGGTGAGCGGCGGTGCGTCGCACTCGAGCCCGCTATCGCGTGTCGCAGGGCAGCAGACGTGGACGGAGGACGAGAACGAGGGCGAGAAGGACGGGGACGATGACTCGCCATCGCCGGCGTCCACGGACACGGAGTCCGGTGTCTCAGAGGCAGGCTCAGTGCGGCTGGTCTGCGGCGCGAAAGAGGGACGCCGTAGGGAGCGGCACACGCGATCCAAGTCTCTCTCCAATGGCCAGTCCCAGTCCCAGTCGCGCTCGTGTTCGCGCAAGGACTCGATCACCCGCGCGAAGGCACGCAGCAGGAGCACGATATTAGCAACCGCACCGCAGCCCAAGCCGCACACTCCGCCACCAACAACACCACCACCACCGCCGCCATCGTCGCCGTCACCACCGTCGCCCAAGCTGGTGCGGCCCGAGCCGTACAGGCAGGGATCGCGGAGTAGCATTCGGACGGTGACGGCGGGGGAGGCGTCGCTACGGGAGCACGATCAGGACGGGGGCGTAGCGGAGGCATCTGTGGGCGGACAGGTTGCGGAGGCGTCGTCGAGCGGGCGGAGGGTCGTGTCGTCGAGTATTCTGGGGGAGGGCTTGCTCAGCTCGGTACAAAGGCGCGAGGGACGCATTGATGCTCATGACCGCCAGCAGAAGCAGGAGGTGAGCAGGCAGGAGGAGAGGCTACGCGAGATGGGTTGGTTGGCGCTGAGGGCTGCGTTGGAAGGGTACATGGAGGAAGGCGATGTGCAGATGTGTGCGATGATGGCGCTTGTGGCGCAGAAGGAGCTGAATATGTCAGACAAGAGGTTGATACGGTTCGCGGAAGGATATGTGGGTGTGTCGTGTCGTGTTTCGTGTGCTTGACATCACTTGACTGGACGGACGGACAGAGTTGCTCACCAGACTGCAGTTGCATACGTCTGCTGCCTACATTCGGAGGTACGTCCCAGCTGAAGAGCCACGGGCTGTCACGAAGGTGACCAGGCTCCACTTCCTACACCATCCATCTGGATCCTGAATGTTGTCTGCATAGTTGCAAACGACGGTCTACGTCTCCTGCGGCAGGTGCGAGAAACCCATCGTCGTGCAGCAGGGAAACTCTTTCTGCTCAACGTGCCACTGGTACTCAGCGAAATGTTCCATCTGGTCTGCCCCTCCATCCTCCCCGTCAACCAGCTTATTCATTGACCCTCCTCCCTACCGACTTTCCCAGCCGCCTCCCCGTTCGCAAAATGATGTTCCAATGCGCGATATGCTCGCACGGAGGGCACCAGGAGTGCTTCCGACGGTACTACATGGAACAGCCGACGGTCGCAATTCACACGCCACCCTCGCCACCCGCGCGGGAGGCGAGCAATCGGGGTCGCTCCCTGTCCCGGAGCAGCACCGGGGTGTACAGCGAGGAGAGTGCAGGCACGACGGTGACGGACACTGCCAAACTCGACATTGTCGCGGGGTCGGCGCCTGCGGCGGTGCAGTCCCGCCAGCTGATGGGACATCCCTGTGCAACAGGTTGTGGACACTTCTGCTGGGTCTCAAACGAGGTAGTCGAAGAGC
>QLPN01012461.1:0-23218 GCA_003314395.1 Albatrellus ellisii
CCTGCATGCAATGTAGCCACAATTTTTATAGAGCACACATGCAGCATCCCTGATCCCCGACCCTGATCGCTGATCACCGACCCCACACTTTGTGGGCAATGGTACACAAAATATGATGAAGTGCACATGGGGCGTCCCAGATGCCGCACCCTGCATGCAATGCTCACTACAGTTTTTGTAGAGCACACATGCAGCATCCCTGATCCCTGACCCCACACTTTGTGGACAATAGTATACAAAATATTATCATGTACACATGCAGCGTCCCAGACGCTGCACCCTGCAGACAATCCTACTGACGATTGTATCCAGTGGTACTGCTCCCCTGGCCACTCCCTGGCCTTCCCTGGCCTCTCCCTGGTGCCTCCCTAGCCATCCCCCTAGGACTCAACCCTAGCTTTCCCTGGGTAGTCTCATAACTGTAACCTAACCCTTTCCCTGGGTAGTCTCATAACCCTAAGGGGTTCACATATAGTTCATAAGCACTATCCAATGCAAAGTGAGTGCCAATGAGAAGGTCAATATTTGCACAAGATCCACATGCAATGGTATTTGTTCTTCATTGCCTCTGTGAATAAGCCTGACCTATGAACAATTAAACAGACATTGAGTTGGTGATGTTGAAATATAACACTAGAACACACCTTGTGAATCATCCTGGTGAGAGCATGGACTTGATAGGCACCCCTAGAAAAACCTGTCTGGAGAATGAGATATGTACCATAGGCTGTAGTTGACTTACTCTTACCAAATAAATATATAGTGTCACCTTTTTCACAGTTGGCTGCCAGCCAGCAGTATGCATTCATCATGATATTTTTGAAGTTCCTATTAAATGACTGACTTGATGGTCAAACTCAGCATGGTGTAAACAATTCTCATACCAAGCAATTGCTAGATCAATCTTGTTATCTATGACTTGTCTCCAGTAACTGAATGACTTCCATGAAGGCTCAGCAAAAGTCCTGATCCCACTGTTGTAGTAGGTAAGCTGTTCTTCTTCTAGATCTTTGAGAATCTGGCTGTATAATTCGATGATGTGTGTGTTCTACCATTCAGAGATACAAAATGTCAAATATCACCATACCAGATAGGGAGTGACTTATGTGTGGACTGAATTGATTAGAAGTTCCATCAATACACACAGCAAGGTTTCTCCCTTTCTTCTCTTTATGCCTCTAACAATCACAGCATTTTCTTTGGGTGGGTTCTGCCTCAGTTGTGCTATCCATGACATAGAAGACATTGATAATAGTAATGTCAAGGATGAGACAAACATGCACTCTGCCATTTCAGATTCTGCCATGACAAGGAAAAACCAATAAGAATGAAAGACAATATTTGAAGGTGCTGTTCTTTGGTGTTGGTAGGAGACAGGATGGACATAAGTTGTGAAAAGTGAACTGAGAACAACAAGAGGGCATGCCTATCACACACATCAAGACTAGAACTTTGATTCATCCCATTGATGGGTTCACTGAAGATGTTGATTCCATGCCAGCTGAACCAAAAAACAATATGGCCAGTCCAAAAACAGATATTGCAGGCTCCAAAATTCCTCTAACTTCAATGCCCTGGAACAATCACTGTTGCTCATTGCCAATTCACAAGTTAAGGCAAGTTCAATGAGCAACCTCATCTGTCTGATCCTAGAACCTCTGCAGTGTTATGGACTAGTGCAGCAAGATGGCTGGCTATGAGTGTACTGGAACAGGAAAGAGACTCAGAGTGTAGCACACAGTGAGAACACAACAGAATGAGATTTTGAAAGCAACAGGATCAGGATACTGTGAATACAGGAGACTAAGCTAAGGATCCTGTATAGTATTGACCCTCATTATGTGGAAAACTACACAGGGTGGCAAACAACAAGTATAGCACAGCATAAAGCAAATATGCATTGCAGGAGGAATAAACACTGGTGATGATAAGGGCTATTCCCTTGAGGAGACCAAACAGTGGGCCAAAGAGCCACATCTAATGAGAAAGATGATGAGGTGTACAAGTGAAGGTACACAAAATAGAGAGGAGATGCTACAAGAGACAGGTATGTCAGAGATGAGATAGAGTAGCAGATGAGATACATGCCTCAGCAGTAGAAAAAGGTGCTGAGGTATGTGGACAAAAAGCAGGAAGTTTATACAGTTCAGCTACAATAAAGTTTAGATGGAGCTCAACTGTAAAACCAAGCAATAGATCCCAAAAAAGGGAAAGAATGAGTAACATGATCTGCAAGAGACTAAAACATATACTAATATGGATAAGTGTGATCAGTGTTGTATAATAGGTAAAATTGACACTTTATATAGTGTACAACCTCAAGTGCTAGAAGATTCTATCAAGGTAAATATAGTACATGACTGTGGAAAGGAATGTTCCTGTCAGAACATACTTATTTTTCTTTTCATTTTACGATTTCTTTCATCCTTATCAATCAAGATCTACTCGAGATATCTTATCTCATCTTATCAGATCATTAGTAGATCTTATCACAACTATCTATGACTCATGTCCTTTTAGTCATTGGGCTGCTTACTGTACAGATATGACTACATTTCCCACAGATGCTTACTGATGCAGTGCAATGCTGTGCATTGATTACTGATACTTCTCACAGATGCTGCACATCTTATTTACATACACCTGCCCTACAGTGACAGCACATGGTCTGTGCGCTGATCCCTGTAGTATATAAAGACTCACTTGTAGTAGCTAGTTCTTTAGCTTTATACATCTGAGATATCCACTACTACAGCGTGACTCATCTTAAGTGTATTGTCTCTCCCCTCACCAATCCCTCTCTCCTTAACGATTGTGACCTCACTGTCTAGCATGTGCCTCACAGTTCCAGGGTTACTGTGCAAGAATTGGTAAGTGTAGAAGATGCTGTGGCACAGTATGCTGGTAAATACAAACAACAACAAGAAAATCATAACATGCAGGTGATGTTGGGTCCACTTACTGGCTGCAGTATCTTCAATCAGTGGCAGGGGAGAAATTTGACTGGAGGATAGAATACATACCCCAAGTGGTGATGAGCATCACATGCATGTAACACCAGAACATGATCTTCAGTGACATCAGGTGAACACAGCAATATTAATGTGCCACACATGACAATCATCTGCAGTCACATCAATCACACATTTGTTTAGGTGTTGGAATACAGGACTGGGTTCAGCCAATGAGGAGCAGGACTGATAGGATGAATAGGCTGAGGCATGGTCCAGGCCCACCAAAGTAACCATGGAGTCATGAGTCATGAAGTCAGCATTTGGTGCAATTGGTGCTTTTCCTCTTTCACTCATCTGTGATAGTATGATACTTTATTCATTCACATCCAGACCCCACCTCATTTCAAATATCCCTATGACTGACCCTACATTGTAAATTTTCTATTTTGTTTTGTTGTGCTACAGCCTTGGAGCTAGACTTGTATTTAGATGGTGTGTCACCTGTCAGAAAAGAATAGATTTCCCCTGCCCATAATTTGTCTCCCCTCTCCTGTCCAAGTCAGATTGTGAAAAAATGCTTTCTGTTCTGCCCTCCACATATCACAAAGCAAAGAAAGTGTGCATACCTCATAGGTTGCATTTATTATTGTGTTGCATTTTCTATTGCATTGCATTGAGTTCTCTGTTGGATTTCATCCTTTATTCATGCCACTGAGCAGTTCTCACCACTGTATTCTCTTATCTCTCTTATCTTTTACCCCATCTTCTTATCTATCTCATCTACCTACATCTTATCTCTATCTGATCATCTGGCTCTACTCTTCTATCCTCTTCTAGTCATCTCGTTGTAGCTGTCTTTGTAACTTCTCTTCTTCTTGTCTCATGCCCTTATGTCTCATGCCACTCTTGTCATGGCTCTGCTCTGTCTTGATATTCCCTCCTATCTCCAATCTCTTCCCACAATTTACATGATCCTCTTTCTCTTGTCTGCTCTTATCACCTGCCCACTCCTGTGTTATCATTCTCCACTGTGTTTCATCACATTCTCCATTACTCCTATTGTCACATTTATAGTGTCACATTTCCTTGCCATTTCCCAGTTGTGTCATGTTGTCACATTACTTGCCCTAAACTATTAACTCTCTTTCCTTTGGTGTCTAGGGGATCTTATGGCTTGCACCCTTCAGCATCTGTTGTGGTCATGATTGTAGATTCCTCTCACACATGCCTGCAGTGCATATCATATTGGAGCCCACTGCAAGGGGCTGCAAGTCAAGATTATGTTGAGACACCACTACAACCTCCATTCATGACAATGTACAAGCTCACTGACTATTGAAGTGCTCTGAGATGAACTCAAGCAACTCATTGGCCTGTCACACAATTTGCCAACTTCCACACATTCTCTGCCCACAGAAGAACAGCTAATCATTACCCCATGTGCTTCATCTCCTATAGACTCACCATTCTTCTTCTTCTTGGTGTCCAGTACTTTATCATTGCCTTCAATCTTGACTATCACCCCAACCCCATCCCACCAAACCAATCACCAATCCCTTCCACATACCCCACCTCATATCACATCAATGGCAACTTAGCACACAATGCCTGTGCAAGGTGACAGAAGTGCACCAAAATTTGACCCAAAGCACCCCTGTGACCTCTGACAGTATTTTGAAGATCTATAATTCCACTTCAATCTTGCTCAAATTCAAGACAACCAAATGTGTAAAATTCATGCTCAACACTATGTCAATGTAGATGTCCAGGACCTCTGGATGATGCTGCCTACATACACAGATACCATGAAAACATATGAAGACTTCAAGGCAGAGATTTATGAACAATACCCTGGGTCTGAGGTCACCCAGAAGTGGACCCATGTGGATCTACCCTTTCTCATACAGGAGTGTAGATGTTCACAAGGCATACACACATACACCGTTTGCCTTTACCTACAATACGTACACATACCTCACTCCTCGGACCCTCAGACTTCTTACAATACCGAGCAACACACACTCCACTCATATCTCCGGGACGATGTGTGTCCCTCCCACTTTAAGCAGTTGTTGTTCCCTACACATATACTCCGCTTCAACTCTGTTCACTACACTATATAAGATGGACTTATCACAATACACCTCCTCAGACGTCTTACAATGAGTCTGAGTGAGTACTTATCTGCTTACATCTTATCCCTCTTCTCATCACCTCTCCCTGCAGCTCTCTTACTACGCTTGGCACCTACTGTGTCCAACGCTACCCTCACTGCTGCAGGTTCGTATCATTCTCAGACGTCTTACAATGAGTCTGACTCTCTTACTACGCTTGGCACCTACTGTGTCCAATGCTACCCTCACCGCTGCAGATACTGTCTCACTGCCACTCAATGTCATCCTAATTGTCATGATTCTCTTAGCCTGCCCAAGCCTGCGTTCACAGTAGACTCTTGGGTATGCAGTCACTAGGTGACTTTGCAGACCATCACTGCCAGTTTGTGATCATTACAGGTCTCCTGTGGAGTGCCTGGTGGCTTTCAAAATATGAGCAGGGTAACCACTATTCTGAGGGCTTCCCACCTAGCTTGTGGGAATGCATTGTTCTACATTTACAGATTGTCCTGCTGCAGCATGATCACAAAAATGCATATCTGCTCAAGGACATAGAGGTGGCAGCATGCTATGTCCTTCACAACATGATGTCTTCAATTCATATGACAGGCATGATGCCATCTGCAACTACTTCCACTTCTTCACCACCTGCTGCTAACATTAAAACAGAATCACCCAAAGTACCAGACATGGATGCTTGGGCCCAGGCAATTGCTGGAGCACTTGAGTCCCAATGTGTGACATGTCCACAACTGCAAAGTGCAGCACCACTGCATGAAAATGGTAACATGTGCAATTTCTGTGGGTGAGACAAACCGCTATATTTGCAAATGCTTGGTCATCAATGACTACATTGTGCAGGGTAAAATTAGTTGGAACACTGATGGAGAAGTTATTCTACCTACAGGAATCTTTGTGCCTAGGGGCATCACCAGAAGATGGTTGTGCAACTGTGTCAACAAGTGGCACTGCCAAAATCCAGGAAATGTCAGCACAAGTCAGATGATGCTGAATGTGCAGGTGACAAATGACCATGTCTTCAATAGCAAGGGCACCAGTTCATATCAGCTGTTGAAGGATGAGCATATTGTGAATCTCAAACATGAGTTGTTTAACTTGCATTGCACACAGGTACCTTTACAGCCTACCATCAGGATGCAAAGGCAGCACACAGAAGAGAATTCTGCATCAGGCAACAATTCTCACAATGTGTCTGAGGCACCTGCACCTCAACAGTCTCACTCATGTGTCCCACACATGACTTGAGAGTTGACACCTCCCCAGTCTGAGACTTCTCAAGTCAGCAGCTTGTAATAATAACAGTCCACCCATTCACCCTTTTGCCCAGGCTCAATTCCTGTGCCATCCTGTGTTGTGCCTGTACAGAGAAAACCTGACAACACATACTGTGTAGATTGGCCAATTCATGACAAAGCTCATGCAGCAGAAGTCTTCCAATGTGCCATGGAAATGCCAATAACTATTACCCATCATCAGCTCTACTCCATCACCCCAGAAGTCTGCTACCAAGCTCAGGAGGCAATGACAGTGAAGAAAGTTCCTGTCAACCCTGTCCCCATGCCAACTACATGGAGGAGGAAGATGACAAAAATGACATCATTGATAGCTATGCTCAGACTATCTCTGATGAAAATGTTTGTCATCTAGCACATGATATACTGCATGAATTCAAATAAGCAGTCACATCAAGTCAGTGTGGCAAGCCTATCATCATCCCCAACCCATATGAAGCATACCTCCATGAGTTTCTGCCTGGACAGCCACCAGACTTGCATTTAGTTGCAAAAGAGTCAGTGTTGCTGCATTCCATATTGCCAATTGTCAACAACAACCTACATGTCGAGAGCATCATTGACCTGGGGTGCCAAGTGATTGTGATGTCAGAAGAGGTTTGCCATTCACTCAGCCTAATTTATGACCCAAATGTGGTCTTAAATATGCAGTTGGCAAATGGTGATGGTGACAGGTTGCTTGGCCTTGCCCACAATGTTCCATTCTTATTTAAAGATATCACTCTATATTTGCAGGTTCACATCATCTGAAGTCCCACATATGACATCCTACTTGGGTGACCATTTGATGTATTAATGTGAAGTGTCATTTGCAACTTTGGTAATGAGGATCAAATGATCACAATCCATGATCCTAATATGGGGTCATTGATGACTGTGCTGACATTGCTGCATGGGTTGCATCAATTCCAGTTTTGCCAAAAAGAAGTATTGGGTTTATGTGATTCAAGGATCTGACTGAGATCATGAAAATAAAGATGTGCTCAGTTGTGAGAGCACAGACTCACTTAATGTTTCTTACATGTTTATTTCCAACAATCCTGATCCTATTTTTAATCTTTACACCACAAATCCCACTCCATCTACACTTCCAGCTTCTGTTTTTCTTGATTCTTTGGACTCCACCATTGCCATGTATGGGAAGAGAAAGTACAAGCCAGTAGTGAAGAAAGTGTGCCCAGTTATGGCTGATCTTCCATCACATTTTCACATAATTTGTGATATACATGGTGATCCTCTCATATCTATTCCCATAACTTCTTTCCACCCATCAAAATCCCCATCATAGAACACAAGCCTTGGGTGCAGTGCAACATTCCCATTCCACCAGGTATCTATGACAAAGTCTGTTGCCTTATTACCAAAAAGATTGTGGCTGGTGTCTATGAGCTGTCCAACTTGTTGTATTGGTCTCACTGGTTTTGTGTCATCAAAAAGGACAGTACCAGTCTTCAGATTGTGCACAGTCTTGAACTGCTCAATGTGGTGATGATCCAATACTCCAGTGTGCCCCCTTTCACAGAGCTACTCACAGAGCAATTCATGGGTCATGTTTGTGGTGTGACATTGGATGTATATGTCAGCTATGACAAGCAATCACTTGCAGAATCATCATGGGATCTGACCACATTCCAGTCACCATTTGGCACATTGCATCTTGTCACCCCTCCAATGTGGTGGATGAATTCTGTTCCCATTTTCCATGAGGACATTACTCACATTCTACAATGCAAAATCCTGCATGTCACAGTACTGTTTATCAACAATGTGCTGGTTAAAGGTCCTGACACTGACTACTGCAATGCTGACAGTAAAGCTCCAACTACAAACATTGGGCTACCCTTGTATGAAACACACTCATTGTGTTGAAGATTTGGTCCACAATAGATGAAGGAGCTCCAATCCCCAAATTCAAAAAAATCATCAACAAGCCCACAACAGAAACAAAAACAGAAAAATACCACTATGGCAAAATCATTTCAACAAAGACAAAATCAACAAGTACAATGAAGATGACAGCTCCTGTAATGCATACCTCAGCTTATATGCAGGTCCTACCATGGACCACCATATCAATGATGATGAACCCTCTTACATCAACTGGAGGAACCTCAAAGCTGACTATGGTGTTAAGGGAGCCATGTCCACTTTTCACACTCACCACACTTTCCAAGAGTTGAAGTTTTCTGATGCCATGCCACTCAAAAAACAAATTGAAACTTTACTGCTCACAGGCATCAAGCTTGCAGACAGTGGAAAAACTGTCTCTGACAACAACATGGCTCTGGTCATGCTCATAGGTTTGCCAGAGTCCTGGAACAATATTGTTTCCACTTCTCTAGCCAAACAGCCAGACCTCTATAACATTGACAGCAACACCATCCATAAATGGATTACATAGGAGAGTGATCACCTCTCAGGCAACACATCCAACCTTCTCTCATCTGCACAGCACATGTGCAGCTTCATGGGTTTGACCACATTGCCCACCACATTTGCATCATCCTTGACTCCATCTGGCTTCACCTCACACAGAAAACCAAGTTCAACTGCTATACCTGTACCAAATGTGGTCCTGGCACCACTCAGATGAATTCTGTTGGATCTTACACTCAGAGATGAAGAGAGCTAGGGCACCTGCTAAGTCATCTGTTGTTGCTGCAACCATCGCTGATCCACCCCCTATACCACCTGCTGTAACTACAACTCTTAATATGATGGGCACTGATGACACTGCTTTGTTCTACTTTGACATGTGCAGCTTGTGGATGCTTGATAATGGGGAAAGTGACCATATCATGCTGCATCCTTCAGACTTTGTCCCAGGCTCCATGCACAACACACCTGGAATGATTCACCTCAGCAACAATGCCACAATTCCATATCTCAGAATAGGAACTGTTTAAGCATCTACAGAAGTCACAGGAACTCAGTGACATATCACACTACAATGTGTTCCATATGCACCTGAAGCTGGTACATGGTTTGTATTGATACCTCAGCTGACTGCAAAAGATCTCTGCATTGTCTACACAAAAACTACCTGTGAAATCTCAGCTCCAGACACAACTACTTGTGCAATCAGCAAAAAACAGCATGGCATGTACCAGCTACCACTCACTATCACATCATCATCCATGCTCACATCACTATCCACCATAAAACCCTCATACACTACCTGGCATGCACAACTAGCACACACACCTCACAATGTCTTACAAAAATTATGCACAACCAAGGCTGTCTCAGGCTTTGACATCAATGCCACAAGCAATGCCATCACAAGTCCTTGTGAAGGTTGTGCTGTCAGAAAAATAGCATGGCACCCTTTTCATGCCTCATCCAAATGAGCCACTCACCCACTAGACCTGGTTCACAGTGACCTTGTAGGACCAATGCTGACAAAATCTATGCAAGGCTCATCATACTTCACATCATTTATAGACAACTATTCAGGGCATGCAATTGCCTTCCCACTCATCATGAAAGATGACTTGTTGTGAGCACTCACTGTGTTCCTGTCTTGGACAGAGGCAGTGAATATGTGAACTCAAGTGTTCATGAAACACTGCAACACAATGGAATAACTCACAACCTCACACTGCTGTATTCCCTGGCACAAAATGGATGAGTGGAATGCTGGAACCACACCATCATCAACTCTACCCTGGCACTCCTCCATGGTGCATATGTGTCCTGCAGGTTCTGGGAACATGCACTGCAAGTCACCATCTCGACATACAATCACACTCCCCAACACGTGCATGATTGGGTTATGCCTCACCAACTCTGGAATAGTGGACACATTCCAGATCTGTCATATCTCTGGGTTTCTGGGTGCCTAGCATATGTTGTGACTCCTGCTGAGCACCACACAAAGCTTGACCCACATATGAAACCCATGGTATTCATTGGATATGAATCTGGCTCTAAAGCCTGGTGTTTTTGGGATTGCACTGCTCATCATGTAGTTATCTCCCAGGATGCAGTGTTTGATGAGATGAGGTTCCCTTTTCAGCTGCAGCCTTTACCTGCAGGCCCTGCACCACCAACATCACTAATGCCACCCTCTTATGGATCTGAATCTTTGTCTGACTTGGACTCAGACACACCACTGTGTGATGGTGCCTACATGGCTTTGCCTGACACAGTGCACAACACTGTGCCTGCTGCTCCCAATGTCACTACTGCAAATGCACCCATAGTCATGATCCCTACTCCTGCTTCACCTCCAGCACCACCTGCAATGCCCACATATCCAATCCATCTGTATGGCCCTGCTTTGCCAGTTACACCTCCATTGGTCACCCTGCCAGTCCCCACTCACACACATGCCACAAAGTTTTCAGACCATGTCCCAGGAGTTGTCATCCTGCATGCTGGATATGATGGAGATGGCAGCTGTGGATGTGCATGATGTGCTACCTTGTCAGGTGAGCCAGAGCCCACCTTTACACTACTGAGCCCCATCACACCAGCACCACCACCATCTTCTCCTACTGGCACCCCAGCTCTTGTGGAACCTGTCACTCCCACTCCACCTCCACACAGATCTACCCACATCACACAATGCCCCACATGATATGGTGACAGTGCATACAGTGAGCAATCATACACTAGAATCCTGCATGACTCATCCTCAGACAACAAAGAGGATTTTGCCATGCCCAGTGCCAGACCCTCACTTTCCACTCTCCTCACCACTGCCACCACTTCTGGCAACCCATTTACACTACATGAGGCCACACACCACCCAATGCAGTGGACTGGGACATTATGAACTCAACATGCTCCAATGTATGGGTACCTGGTCCTTGGTTGACCTTCTGCCTGGTCACAGCACTATCCCAAATAAGTGGGTGCTCAAGTTGAAGAACAATGGCCACTACTGTGCCTGCCTCATAGCCAAAGGTTTAAACAGATTCCTAGAGTCAACTTCAAAGATGTTTTCTCACCAGTAGCCAGGTTTGAAACCTTACATCTTTTGCCTTGACCCATGATTGGCACATCCATTCCATGGATGCCAAGAGTGCTTTCTGTCAGGATCGTCAAGCCTACGGCGGCAGCCCGTAGCGCGAGACCTACTCGGATCCGACTTATCCCTGCTCTCCTTTGGAGAGGCTTACCGGGAGCTGCCCTGGATCTAAGCCTAAGGGATGACTAGACTCAGACTAAGAAGAGGGGATGAACCAGCTGTAACAAGCTGGGGTCTATTCGTCTAGCTACCTATCTACTTATAGTACTGGAACGCGCGCACGGACCAGGCGCAGTACTGAAGGGCAGGTCAACAGTAACTAGAGGCGCAGCAAGTGTGGGAGTACGGCTGACAGATGCGCAGCATCTGTGGGAACGATCCCCGAGATGACCGTAACGACAGTAAGTAAGATATCTAATAAGATGAGATAAAAGATAAGATGAAGATCTTATCTTATCAGATGATCTAAAGGAAAACATAAAAGAAAGTAAAAGAAATAATAAGTATAACGGTAGGGAATAAAGTCAGCGGTAGGAGTCTGACACTTTCCTCAATGGTGATATCAAGGAGGAGTCCTACATGTGCCAGCCTGAGGGCTTTGAGCTGAGTGAGCTTGCTGATAAAGTGTGTCAACTACACAAGTCTATCTACAGACTGAAGCAGGCTGCCTGTCAATGGAACACCAAAATGGACACCTGTCTCAGCACTCTCACCCTCAAACAGATCTCCACTGATGCTGGCCTGTACATCCAATGTGATGGAAACTCCTTTTTATTCCTAGTGCTCTATGTCGACAACATTACAATATTCAAAAGTGACCTGGAGGAAGTACTTGCACTCAAATGCATGCTTGCCAAAATATTTGAAATGACTGACCTCAGCAAGACAACTTCATATCTCAGCCTCAAAACCACCTGCAACCACATGCAACATACTCTCTCCATCTGCCAGTCATGCTACCTCACTGGCATCATACAATGCTTTAGACTCACAGGCTGCAATGCAGTCACAATTCCTCTCCCTCCTGCTACAAGCCTCATCCTGTTCAGTGGCATTGCATTGGCATCTGCATGGTCTCTATATCAACAGGTGGTAGATAGTCTCATGTATGTGGCCATTGTGTTTTGCCCCAACATTGCCTATGCAGTAAATACACTGGCTTGCTATTCCACCAACCCCATGCCTGAACACCTTGCCACCATGAAGCATGTTCTGCAATATCTCACCAGCACTGCCTCCCTGGCACTCCTGTATTGTGCTTCAGGTGACAATTGTTTGTTTGTGCACTCCAACTCTGACTGGGCCACATCATTAGCTGATCAGCAGTCCACCAGTGCATTTGTCTTTTTCTTCAGCAGTGTCACAGTTTCCTGGTCATTGTGCCAACAACACATCATTTCACTGTCATCAACAGAAGTGGAATACATTGCACTATCACAGATGGCAGGTCAGGTCACCTGGTACTGCACACTAGCAGCTGAACTCCAGCTTCCTCTGCCCCTACCACTCATGATTTTTGGCAACAACAAGGGTTCAATTGACCGTGCAAACAGCCCTGTCATTGGCAAGGGCACCAAACACATTGACTGCTAAGAGCAGCCTATTGGACAGTTTTAGGGAAGGTCTGTAATAACAATACCCCTGGTAATAAGGTAGTTGATACAGGCTTGATAAGTGTAGTAACCATTCCTGATGATGATGAAGAGTGGGATCAATGAGATAGTGATAAGGATGATTCCACCAATGATTACACAAAAATTCAGGGTGACAAGTGTAGGATGTCTTAGTGACACTTAGAGTGACTTAGTGATCTTTAGACTTAGTTCTTGAGTGAATGAAGTGAGATTGTAGAGAGCTTAGGTCAAGTGCAGTATAGGAGAATCCCTAGATTGTGAAGTTGACAAGACTGGGGTTTAAGACCACCAGTCTTTCAACTACCTATACAAAACTGGAGTCCTAAGAATAGTAACTAATAACAAGGTTCACAGATCGATCATTGCACAGCAATCAATGGAGTCATGTGACCTGAGATGCATCCATAGTAAGCTAAGGTAAAGTAGCCACAAGCATGAAATGAATGAGAGGTAAACAAAGACAAATAAAGACAAAATATGATGAGTCCTTGCTAAATGTAAAATGTTAGTCCTTAGCAAGTAAATGTAAAGAAAGAAAGAAAGATAAAAGAGAAAGAAAGCTTTCATAGTACTTGGAGCTATGCTCACACTCTAGTATGTAAATACTAAAGTACTATAAAGGAAAAGAAGTAGAGTCCTTACTATAAGTAGGAGCTAAGCTCACAGCTGTAGTTAATACTATGCTTATAGTAAGTAAGATAAAAAAGAAAAAGAAAAAGAAAACATATTATGAGGTGCCAAAGCAAGTGCCTTGTAACATTGACATCAAATATCACTACATTCATCAATGTGTCAAGTGGGGCCTGGTCACCCTATGGCATATCCCTTCTGCATCCATTGTGGCAGATACCCTCACCAAGCCACTGCCACACCCTGCATTTGAGTCACAGTGCACTGCTCTCAGTCTCGTTCCTGTCAGCCCACCAAATGAGGGGGGCTGTTGAAGATTTTTCATGCATACTACAATATTTCATTCAGCTTTCCCTTACTACACCACATACATACTCTTGACACATGGCATCACACTTACTACAACATGTCCATGGACTATCCACACACATCTCCACAATATCACACCCCACTCATTTCTCCAGATGACATGTGTCCCTCCACATATGGTTGTCATTGTACTTACCCTACTTACACTCCACCTCAACCTTACCTACAACTACTATATAAGATGGACCTTTACTACACATCTCCTCAGACATCCTTTACATTGTCTGAGTGAGTACCACTTATCTCCACCATCTTATTCTTCTCTCACACTTCCCTGCAGCATACTTGAACCACATCACCTCACTTGCTGTGTCAGTGACCTCTTCCTACTCACTGCAGACATGTTCACAGCTCTCTCCCCATTCAGGGATACACTCTCCATCATACTATCAATCACACTGTTGTTTGTTGCTTGCCCATGCCTGCATATACATGAACATGCAACTGTGTGGCTGCACCACACAGACCTCTCATGGGACTCAGGGATGATATAGATGGACCTGTTACTTACACAAAGTTTCTCTTGTGCAGTTTCCTTTTCCCTCAGTCTTCAACAAAGAGACTGCAGTCAGTACTTGATTTCTCAGCCATTCATCTTATATGTTTTCTCATTATTTCTCCTGTAGAATATATTCTCTTCATTCTACAGGTACAGTACTATAATGGTTACCACTTTAGTCTTCTATGAAGAGACTGAGAATATATCCTCTCCATTCTACAGTCAGCCACACTCTTTCCAAGCAACCCCCTCCAATAGATCATGAGACCTGAGGTCTATCAAGACTGAGGAAGCACCACATTCAAGACAAACCCACACCCCTGCACTTTACATACCATATCAGCAGTAGCCTCAACAAGCAAGACTCCTGCACTAGCAACTGGATGCACCACCATGATGGCAGGTGCCACAGCAAGCTCTAATGCAAAAGCTGTGAGCAAGCTCTATGACATACCTTTCCTCACAGAAAATGGTAAAAATTTCACATTCTCAAGATTTCAAGTTGAAATAGTTCTTCAAGTGCATGGACTATGGCCTATCATCAGCAGCTCTGATAAGTGTTACAAGGCACTTGCTTTGGCACCTTGTAACAGGTTTCTTCATTTCTTTTTTTCTTTCTTTTCTTATATTTTACTTACTATGAGTGTGGTATTAACTACAGCTGTGAACTTAGCTCCTACTTATAGTAAGAACTCATTTCTCTTTCTCTTTATAGTACTTAAGTATCTACATACTTAAGTGTGAGCTTAGCTCCAAGTACTATAAAGACTTATCTTTTCCTTTCTTTTATTTCTTTATTTATCCACATTTATGTCAGGCTGCTATTATTTTCTATATTTCTTTCTTCATTTTCCTCTATCTTCTTACACCTATATCATCATAGATCTTACAATTGCTCCTGATCTATCGAAGCAATTCCCATGGTCATGAACTCTTTCTCTTTGTCTTTATTGGCCGATGACACATATGTCATCCGATCTCTGATCAGCCTGTTCTATATTTAGTTATGACTCATTCTCTTGTTGACATCTGTACTGCTTAGTAACATCTCGTTTCCTTTTTTGTCCATCTACTGTACAAACACACTCCAATATGGACATACGTAGATACACACGTCTCTCCTCTTCACATGTCTGGTCCATGTGCTACTAGACTTACTATAATTAGCTAGTAGCATCGTAGTAGAAGAATAAGAACTATTCTAAGTTCCTCTCTCGCACATGGCCTGTGCTCAACAGGTTATGGGCCCTGCCCAGGCCATATGCGTCTCTCTCATCCTCACAGCAGTACTTATCTTCACCTTACTCAACTCCCACACGTATCTTGTACTTGCCATACTCCTCTCACATCTCACAACTCCCTCCAATGCTGCCTCAGTCCCAAAAATCAACATCACCTTAGAAGGCACTGAGAACTACAAACAATGGGCAAATATCATAAAATCCATGCTCATCATCATGGGCATTTGGTATACAATCTCCAAAGCACCTGTTACTCCCATCACCTCTACTGAAGATGTCGAAGGTGGAATGCCCATCATCACCATCACAAACACCAACCAAATCAAAACCTGGGAGCACGACAATGATGTCACGAAGGCTGTGATAGCAATGCACTGCAGTTCACAACCCACCACCATGGTGGCTGGAGACTCCATGACAGCACGACGAGCTTGGGATGGTCTGAAGGAAGTCTATGGTAAACAAACAGTTATTGCTGCCTTTGTCGACTTCCAAGCTCTATTCACGAGCAAGTTCGACATCTCCACTCCTCTCACACCACAGATCGACGCTCTCATCATTGCCCAAGACCACCTAATTGCATCAGGAGTTGAAGTCAGTGAGCAAAACATGTGTTTCTTACTGTTACATGCCCTTCCTCCTTCCTGGAGTTCCTTCTCCCCTGCACTACTCGCCTCTTCCGATCTCACCCATCTCACAATTGGAAATATTCATGGATGTATCCTGGACGAGGAAGCATGCACAAAACCTCAGTCAACACTAGCAGCTTTTCCCTCTACCCCTGGTCCCAGCAACCGCTGCAACACCACATACTGCTCGCATCGCAAGTGGTGCAACCACACCATTGAAACTTGCTGGATGTTACATGGGATGCCTGCTGATGTAAAGGCGAGGTTGGATAAACAGGATTGAGATAAAGACAAAGGAGAGTCCAACGTACCTATGTCCATAAATGCCATGTCTTCTGTTACCCAACTTGACGCTTGTTACTACGCTGGCCATGGCCTCTGGATGCTTGACTCGGGATGCACGGATCACATCTCTCCGCACAGAGACGACTTCCTGACATACTCATCTGACTCACTGTGCTCTGTTGCCGTTGGGAATGGCTCACTCATTGCGTGTCTTGGCCGTGGACTGTGTTCCCAAAGGCACACCCTGCCAGACAAAATCATTGTAAATGTGTCCCTGTCAAATGTCCTCCATGTCCCCAGCACCTCATCTCGCTATCTATCTGTCAGTTGGCTTGATGCACTGGGTTTTCGCATCATCTATGGCAACAGCATCTGCACGATCATCAAGGACAATGTAACATTCAGTTCTGGGTTTCTGTGAAATGGGACATACTGGGTTGTGCTTGATCCCGCTCCTGTACTCCACACCATCACTTCTCCCTTGCTGCACATTTGGCATGAACGACTTGGTCACCTGTCGGAACACATCGTTCAGCGTATTTCTCCCACACAGTTAACTGGTGTCACCTTTTTGTCCTCCCCCTCTGTGCCCCTTTGTCAAGGTTGCATCCAGGGTAAACTCACCCATGCCCTGTTTCGCCCTTCTTGTTCCCAAGCTTCCTCCCCTCTCGACCTCATCCATTCAGACCTCATAGGCCCAATGGCCATTGGATTGCTTGGGTCTCACAACCTTTACTTCGCCTCCTTCCTTGACGACTACTCCAGCTTCGGCATGGTCTATTTTCTTCCTCAGAAGGATCTCTTTGCGCAAGCCCTTGATGACTACCTCTCCTGTGTCCACAACCTTTTCGGCCATTGGCTGAAGCACTTGAGGTCTGACCGAGGCAGGGAGTATATTGTGTCCTCTGTTGCTAATCTGCTCATTGAAAAAGGAGTCGAACATCAACTTACCGTACCTTACTCCCCCCAGCAGAATGGCCGTGCAGAGTGTTGGAATCGGTCAATCCTCGATTGGGCCCTTAGTCTTCTGCACCGCGCAGGTTTGTCCTCAGGTTTCTGGGAACTGGCCGTATGTACCGCCGTGCACACTTACAATCTATCACCCACACATCGTCTACATTGGCAAACTCCACAGGCACTGTGGCAGCCTACCCCACAACCTCCAGACACTTCTCACCTTCGCATCTTTGGCTGTTGCGCCTGGGTTCATGTCGTCGATGCTCAACGCTCGAAGCTTGAACCAAAAGCACAGCCACTCACCTTTGTCGGCTATGAGTCTGGGACAAAAGGTTGGGTCTTCTGGGACAAATCGTCCTCCCACTGCGTCATCAGCCATGACACCATCTTCGAGGAAGACATCTTCCCCACCCTGGCAGTAGCTTCATCACCAACGGTTCTCGACGTTTTCCCTCTACCTGTCACCATCCTGCCCAACGACGATAGTGATGCTGACAATGACGATGCGGGTTCTGAAGCAGGGAGTGATGGTTGCTATGATGATGGTAATGACAATGACGACGGCAGTCATGGTGGCAACAATGCACCTGTTTTTCCCCCATTGCAAGCTACTCCTATTGTCGAGCGAGACCCTGCTCTGTCAACTCCCATTGCTGGTAGCAACGTGCCCATCACCCCGCCTCACGCACCTCCCCCGATGTTGCCTCCTCCATGCATACGTGCTAGACGGTCTGAGTGTCGTGTCCACAACCAAGGACCTCCTGACTCACCTCCATGGCACGGAGCTCCGTCTGGTTCCCCCAGCCACCCGAGGCCCACTGTTCGCCTTGTTGACGAGGACTACCCTATCCCTCGTCGCTCTCAACGAGTCTCGCGATGTCCTGCTCGCTTTGCCGACAGTGCCTACAGCCCCCGTGAATTTGTAGACATCTGTTACGAGGCACTTGCTTTGGCACCTCATAACGATTTCTTTTCTTTCCTTTCTTCTTTTCTTTCTTTTTCTTACTTACTAGTAAAGTGTAGTATTATTACTACAAGTGTGAGCTTAGCTCCACTTTACTTAGTAAGGACTCATCAGTTTCTTTTATCTTTTATAGTACTTAAGTATTTACATACTTAAGTGTGAGCATAGCTCCAGGTACTATATTAGACTTATCCTTTTCCTTTATCCTTCTTTTATTTATTATAACATTTACTTGCTAAGGACTACTACTATACAATTAGCAAGGACTCCCTTTTCTCATCTCTATTTACCTTTATTTATCTCAAGTTCATTACGCGCTTGTGGCTGAGCCACTTATATCACATGGACGCGTACTTACTGCGCTTTACTGCACATATTCGTTTACTTACTGCGCTTTACTGCGCATATTCGTTTACTTACTGCACCTTACTGCACAACCTTACTATACTTAGTTCTCAAGTCTAGTATAAATAGTTGACAAACTGGCGGTCTTAAACCCCAGTCTTGTCAACTTCGCAATCTAGGGATTCTCCTTATACTGCGCTTGATCTAAGCTCGTTAACCACTTGCTTCACTCCTTCTTAACTAAGTCTAAGAACTCTAAAAGCTATTAAGACATCTTACACTAAGTCAAAACTGGATCCTCATATAGTTATCAGTGGAATCATCCTCGTAACTATATCGTTAATCCCACTCTTCATCGTCATTCGGAACCTCTATTATGTTCATCAAGCCAATATCCAAACCTTGGTTACCAGGAGTAACATTTTAGACCTTCCCTAAGACCGCCCAATAGGCCGCTCTTAGCAACATCCTCGGCAAAGGGGGGAGTTCTGATGCTGACGACGTTTTTGCCACTCCTTGCAGTTCACTGTCCGTTTCTGCCATCCTTTCCCATGCCATGTCACATGACCCTCTAACGCTGAAACAAGCCCTCCAGAGTGCAGACTCCGATGCATGGCGCACAGCCTGCAAAGAAGAACTTTCTTCTCTTGCAGATCTACACACCTGGGACCTTGTTGACCTTCCCAAAGGTCATAACGTCGTCGGCAACAAATGGGTCTTCAAACATAAAGCCAACAGCAGATACAAGGCACACCTTGTAGCAAAAGGATTCACTCAAGTACATGGAGTAGACTATAATGAAACCTTCTCTCCAGTTGCGCACTTTGAATCTTTACATACCCTCCTTGCCATAGCCGCACTAGAAGACTGGGAAATCCACTCCATGGACGTCAAATCCACATTCCTAAATGGAGACCTAGACGAAGAAATCTACATGGAGCAACCACAAGGGTTTGTCACTCCAGGCGCTGAAAGCAAGGTCTGCCACCTCTCCAAAGCCATTTATGGTTTAAAGCAAGCGTCACGACAATGGCATCACAAGGTGCACCATTCCCTCCTAGGGCTCTCATTCACCTGCACCTATTCCGACTCTGGAATATATGTCTCCACTTCTTCTTCCAAACCTCTGATCATTGTGCTCTATGTTGACGACATCACAATCATGGGTGGCTCATTGGCAGAAGTCAAGGAATGCAAAGCACAACTACAAGCGCTCTTCCAGATGATGGATTTGGGTGAGATTAAGTCATATCTTGGCCTACGCATCTCTAGAGATTGAGACAACCGTGTTCTCCAAATCAATCAGGAGGCGTATGTCCTCAATCTTCTTGATAGGTTCCACCTTGTCAATTGCAACCCAACCACCATGCCACTTCCTCCAGGTTCCTCTCCAGTTAAAGCAGGAGACGATTACACCACTGCAACCTCTCTTCACCTAGAATACCAACAGCTCATCGGTTCACTTCTGTATGCCGCCATCGTCTCCCACCCTGACATTGCCTTTGCAGTTATGAAGCTATTGCAATTCCTCACAAACCCCCTTCTGTCTCACCTCACTCTAGCACGACATATCCTGTGTTACCTCAAAGGAACACTTCATCATCGCTTATGCTACAACAGGAACAACGGTGCAGGTATCATGGGATATTCCGACTCAGACTGGGCAGGCGATCTTGATGACCACAAATCGATCGGAGCGTATGTGTTCCTATTGGCAGGAGGTGCAATCACTTGGTCATCTAGAAAACAACACACCATTTCTCTATCATCAACAGAAGCCGAATACATGTCACTCTCCCAAGCGGCAGCTCAAGGAATGTGGCTGCGTTCATTACTTCATGAAGTTGGCTTTACCTTTCCCTCTTCACTTACCCTTTATGGCGACAACAAGGGTTCCATCGACATCACCAACAACCCCGTTGTTACACATGGCACCAAACACATCAACATTCATCACCACTACATACGGGACTCCATTTCTTCTGGGTCTATTTCTGTTCATCATCTTCCATCTTCTTCTATCATTGCTGATACACTTACAAAAGCCCTCCCCTTTTCATCTTTTTCCACTCACAGGTCTCGTCTTGGTCTAGTTGAGTGTGTTCCCAGTAAGGGGGGTGTTGACGTCTGTACTGCTTAGTAACATCTTGTTTCCTTTTTCATCCATCTACTGTACAAACACACTCCAATATGGACATACATAGATATACACATCTCTCCTCTTCACATGTCTGGTCCGTGTGCTACTAGACTTACTATAATTAGCTAGTAGCGTCGTAGTAGAAGAATAAGAACTATTCTAAGTTCCTCTCTCGCACATGGCCTGTGCTCAACATCTCTCACACTTACTGTGCATGCTCACCAATCTCTCTCACACCTGCTGCAGAATATCACCAATCACTCCCACAGTTGCTGCAGAGCCTCAGTCAGCACTGACACGTCCCCTCTATTATTAGATATGATGTCATTACTTTACTTTCTCGTTCTCCAGCCCTATACTGTACTGCATGGTCTGTGCACGCTTCAGAGTACTATATATACATAGGACTCCTAGCGGTTTATTCTCCAGTTCTGATCATCTGGGATATCCGCTAGGTACAGTACTCTTCTCTCTTCCTATTTACTATATGCTAATATATCTGGGATATCCACTAGTTGAAGCGTGATTGTCCTATTTGTTACCCTTAGCATTCTTCCTCAGTTGTTCGGCTTTGACATAGTGTTGGCCTCACAATTTACTTGCTAAGGACTATCACTATACAATTAGCAAGGACTTGTCTTATTTCATCTTTCTTTATCTTTGTTATCTCTTGTTCATTTCATGCTTGTGGCTGAGCCACTTACTATATTTCATGGACATGTTTTAGGTCATGTGATCTCATTGAAATCTGTGCAATCATCATTGATCCATGAACCTTATTTCCTTGTACTATCTTTAGCACTCTGGTTTTGTATAAGTAGTTGGAAGACTGGTGGTCTTAAACCCCAGTCTTGTCAACTTTGCAATCTAGGGATTCTCCTATACTGTGCTTGACCTAAGCTTGTAACAATCTCTAATAACTAAGTCTAAGATCTCTAAGTCACTTTAAGACATCCTATACTAGTCACTCTGGATCCTTGAATAGTCATCAGTGGAATTATCCTCATCACTGTCTTGCTAATCCCACTCTTCATTGTCATCAGGAATGGTTACTACACTTATCAAGTGCATATCAACTACCTTGTTACCAGGGGTATTGTTATAACAAACTTTCCTTAAGACTGTCCAATAGGCCACTCTTAGCAATCACCAGGCTTTCAACTACTTATACAAAACTGCAGTTCTAAGAATAGTAAATGTAAATAAGGTTCACTGATCAATGATGATTGTGCAGCAATCAACAAGATCATGTGACCTAGTCATGTCCATAGTAAGTGTAGCCACAAGCATGAAATGAACAAGAGGTAAATAGAGATGAGATAAGATGAGTCCTTGCTAATTGTATAGTGATAGTCCTTAGCAAATAGATGTAAATAAAGAAAGAAAGATAAAAAAAAAGATAAGGAAGCTTTATAGTACTTTGAGTAAAACTCACAGCACAGTATGTAAATACTGTAGTACTATAAAGGAACAGAGATAGAGTCCTTACTATAAGTTGGAGCTAAGCTCAACAACTGTGGTTAATACTACGCTTATAGTAAGTAAGCTAAAAAAGAAAAAGAAAAAAAGAAAACAAGTCCATTACAAGGTGCCTAAGCAAGTGCCTCATAACACATGCCATGTTGCCACACATGTGCCACACTGCCATGTGTGGCACACCAGGGGACAACTCTTTGTAACACTGATACATCAACCACATGTCAACCTCCTCACACACTGTTTTTGTTGATGATTATGTATGACTAATCTACTCTTTCCCTTTTCGTTCTTCTACTGTACACACACACACATTTCCACATATGCATACACTTTACCTTGTTGATAGTTACACTGGTCTGTGCACTGTCTAACTTACTATAAGTAGGACACATCATTACCTTACAAAGAACAAGAACTATTTCAAGTTCCATTCTTGTGCATGACCTGCTTGCATCAGTTTTTCCCTAATATGGGACAGCTTACCAATCCTAGTCCCATTCTAATATGGATGAGATGTATGAGATGATGGGTAGATGTTAAAAACAACAGAATTCAAACATGTTTAGTCACATGGAATTCCTACTTTTAATACTGCTGTAGCCTGTCTGAATCCAACTACACTGTTCTCTCTTTCATATACTTATTATTTTCTGCACTTTCTTTGAGCTGCAGCATTGTCAACAGGAAGAT
>QLPN01012487.1:0-10607 GCA_003314395.1 Albatrellus ellisii
CACACTCAGCCACTACATCACATTATAGTCTGTTGAACTTTCTTGCACTCTACTGTACACCACCACTCACATGGTCTGTGTGCTGGTCTCTCCTGTATATATACTACCTTGTGTTTGACTGAATAACACTTCCAATGTTCTCTCTCTCTCTCTCTCTCTCTCTCTCTTGCCCATCTGCCTAAGGATCAGAGCACCAGTTTACTGGCTGTTCTTTCTGCTCTCCTCATCTCATTCTCAGTCATCTTCTCCTCACTCATCTCACATGTTCTGGCCATCTTGGACCTCACCTTCATGAGAGTTCATCATATTCTGTGCACTAGCATCACTGATGTATATATTGTTTCAGTCATGTACACATATAAGATAACACTCCAGTTGTTCTCACTCTCACATATGCCTGGTTCTCATCAGGCTATGGGCCCTCCTGTCAGGATGTACTTATTTCTCCTTACATTTTACAATTTATTTCAATCTTATCACTCAAGATCTACAAAAGATATATTATCAGATGACAGTAGATCTTATTGTTGAACTCTCATGCTATCATTCATCTCTGGCACCTGTGCCCCACACCAAGTTTAGTCAGTGCAGTCTGTGTGCCTAGTCCTTTAGTATAAAGAGTAGTAGTACAGCATTGTATAACAATAAGTGGACATCCTCTTCCTCTTCCTTTGAGGTGTCTCTGTCAATCTTTACCCCTCTGAGCTTTCTGTCAGTTCCCATGAATGGAGACTGTCCTCTACTTTGTCCTCATTGGTGTTATGAGGCACTTGCTTAGGCACCTCATAACAGACTTGTCCTTTCTTTTTTCTTTTTCTTTTATCTTACTTACTATAAGTGTAGTATTAACTATGGTTGTTGAACTTAGCTCCAACTTATAGTAAGGACTCTATCTCTTCTCCTTTATAGTACTACATGTTGAAAGATGGGCAGTGTCATACACAGTGAATAGATTGTTTGGAGACAGAGGCAGCCTTGTAGGCTAAGATGTAGGTTAAAGTAGGAAGAGGACCAGAATCCAGATGTCATGCATGACTGTAATATAGAGAAGATGTGTACCAGAGGGTAGAGGGTACACAGAAGACAGAGAGAGCTCAGCACATTCAGAAGTGTTGAAGTATTAATGTATGATAACTAATTTTTTGTTTGGCATCTCCCCACTTCACTATTTACCTACACACATTACATCACCACCACCTTTTGGGACTCTTCCACACTCCCACCCCACTTACACTCCGGATGACATGTGTCCCTCACATACATGGTTATCCTTGTACTCTAGAATAAGTTCTCCGTCTCAACTTTATCACCACTCACTATATAAGATAACCCCCCACACCACATCTCCTCAGTTGTCATCTTCTGACACTGAGTGAGTACTCCCACCACTTACATCTTATAACCTTACTTACATACCCTGCAGCTCCATCTCCTCACTTGTGACAACCTACCGTTGTTCACAACTGCTCATACTGCTGCAGCAATGCTGCTATACATGTTAACAATATCACTCCTATGTGTTGTCTGCCATAGCCTGCATGAACAAGAAGTGCTTAGGTAAGACAAAGACAGGGCAAAGAAGATATAGTAAGAGCAGGATAGATTTAAAAGGAGCTCAAACCATAAAGAGAAAAGAAATACCAATAAGATGAGATGGAGATAAGTATACTTAATAAGTAAACAGTGTGGTTAGCATCATAAGGTAGTGAAAAACCAACACTACAGTATTTACATACTGCACTGTGAGTTTTACTCCAAGTACTATATGTTGATGCTTAGATGATCAGTGCAGTGGTCATACCTGAGGCTGCTAAGAGTGGCCTATTGGATGGTCTTAGGGAAGGTTGGATACAACAATACCCCTGGTAACAAGGTAGTTGATATGTGTTTGATAAACATAATAACCATTCCTGATGACAATGAAGAAAGGGATCAATGAGATAGTGATGAGGATGATACCACCAATGACTAAATGAGGATCCAGTGTGATGAGTTTAGGAAGTCTGAGCAATGCTTAAGTGACTTAGAGATCTTAGACTTAGTTCTTTAGAGTGAAGTGAGATAATAAGTGAGTTTAGATCAAGTGCAGTATAGGAGAATCCCTAGATTGTGAAGTTGACAAGACTGGGGTTTAAGACTGCCAGGCTTGTCCTACTTATACAAGATGAGAGTCCTAAGTATAGTAAAGTTGTGCAATAAGGCACAGTATTGTGCAGCAATACACAGTAATGTGCAGTAATGTGCAGTAGTACATGTCTGTAGTGTAAGTCATGTGGCTCAGCCACTAGTGTGAAATGAACAAGAAATAAACAAAGATAAATGGAGATGAGAAAGATGAGTCCTTGCTAATTGTATAGTAATAGTCCTTAGCAAGTAAATGTTATAATAAATAAAGAAGATAAAAAAAAGGAAAAGATAAGTCTTTTATAGTACTTGGAGCTATGCTCACACTCAAGTATGTAAATACTTAAGTACTGTAAAAGAGAAAGGAAATATGAGTCCTTACTAAGTAAAGTGGAGCTAAGCTCACACTTGTAGTAATAATACTACACTTTACTAGTAAGTAAGATAAAAGAAAAGAAAGAAAAAAGGAAAAGAAAACCATTATGAGGTGCCAAAGCAAGTGCCTCATAACAGATGCTGGTCACTCCATTCAAGGAGGATGAGGGAGAGGTGTGAGCATGTGGGGCAAAAGCCCAGAAAGAGTAGTTACAACCCTAGCATTGCAGAAGTATAATAGTGAGTGTGTGAGCTAGCTAGGGAGGGAGTGATGTAGTGAGATCAACTAAAGATCAGTGTCCCCAATCTGATACCTATATACATAAGAGAGCAGTGCATAGACCATGCTGATGTAATAAAGTGTGGGGAGTGGGTGCTGGGGCATAGAGTAAGATCCCATGTCAACACTATAAATCTTCTTTATCTTTTTATCTTTATTTATTTACATTTACTTGCTAAGGACTACTATACAATTAGCAAGGACTCAGCTTATCTCATCTCTACTTACCTTTGTTTATCTCTCATTCATTTTGTGCTTGTGGCTACATTTACTTTAGCTTACTATGGATGCAACTTGGTCACACGATCTTGTTGATTGCTGCACAATCATTGTTGATCAGTGGACCTTAGTTACATTAACTATTCTTAGAACTCCAGCTTTGTATAAGTAGTTGAAAGCCTGGTGGTCTTAAACCCCAGTCTTGTCAACTTCACAATCTAGGGATTCTCCTATACTGCACTTGATCTAAGCCTGCCCTCACCTTGCTTCATTCTTAAGAACTAAGTCTAAGGTCTCTAAGTCACATTCAGTGTCACAAAGACATCCTAAACTCATCACCCTAGATCCCCAATTAGTCATTGGTGGCATCATCCTCATCTCTATCTTGTTGATCCCTCTCTTCATTGTCATCAGGAATGTTTACTACACATATCAAGCACATACCAACTACCTTGTTACCAGGGGTATAGTTATTGCAAACCTTCCCTAAGACTGTCCAATAGGCCACTCTTAGCAATTGGCTACTGTGTAGCCCTCTTTATCCTCACAGCAGGATATATGCTTTACATGCCAACTCTGTTAGAGATTTACACATTTCATTTGGCCAACCTCCCACATACCTAATACATGTCCTTATGATGTCCTTCCATCTACACCTTATCTTGTCTCACTTCACACATACATCTCCTTTACCATGTTCTTATACCACATATCTACACTCTGCTTATGTATGTGCAGGTTATGGAAGACAATGGCAACTATGATGTATATAATGGAAAAGACATATGAGAACCCTAGTATGACTAGGGAGGTAGGCAGTCACATGACTGCAGCAGTATAGGATAACACAGACACAGTGGGTGCCACAATGCAGTAGTAAGAGAGGTCAGACAGGCTGTAAGACATCTGAGGAGTTGTGTAGTAGAAGGTCCATCTTATATAGTGTCTGCAGATAGAGTCAAGGTGGAGTGTATGTGTGTAAGTACAAGGACTGCCATATATAGGGGGACATGTGTCATCCAGAGTGTTGTGTGGAGTGTGAGTATGTGCAGATGAAGTGGCAGTCTGAGGATGTGAGTATGAGATGAAGTATGTATTGTAGATGTAAGTAATATGTGTATGGCAAGTTGTGGTAAGTGGAGGGAAAGCTGAATGAATATAGATGTACAGTGTTGATAAGAGCTAACACAATAAAAGCTAACAGCTTAAACTCTATTCCACATACACTACATAAAACAAATCCCTACTTACACAGTCTCCTTAGATGTTCTTACAATGTCTAACTTCCTCTTATCACTCTGCAGCCACTCTTGCTGGGCCACTTACTACATGCTTGCAGCAATCACTACCACACTGTCCCACATTCTAGGTGTCTGCTCATACCTGTGCTCACAAGCTCCTCCTAACTCTTCCTACATCTAGTAGAGTCCTTGGTCACCTAGCCCCTCTCATGGGAGTTCAACACTTATTGTGATTATCTATGACTCATTGATTGCTCATCATTGGACAAATGACTCATACTCTCACAGTCACTTACTGATGCTATGCAGTGCTGTGCATTGCTCACTGATGCTTCTCACACTTATTGTTCTCTCTATTTTATATGCCTGCTATATGTCAGGATCGTCAAGCCTATGGCGGACATCCATAGCACGAGACCACCGACTCCCAACGTATCCCTGCTCTCCTTTGGAGAGGCTTACTGGGAGCTGCCCTGGATCTAAGCCCAAGGGATGAGGAGACTCAGACTATAGAAGAGGGGGATGAACCAGCTGTAACAAGCTGGGGTCTATTCGTCTAGCTACCTATCTACTTATAGTACTAGATCATGCGCATGGACAAGGTGCAGTACATAAGGGCAGGTCAACAGTAACTAGAAGCGCAGCAAGTATGGGAACACAGCTTACAGATGCGCAGCAGCTGTGGGAACGATCCCCGAGATGACTGTAACGACAGTAAGTAAGATATCCAATGAGATAAGATAAAAGATAAGATGAAGATCTTATCTTATCAGATGATCTAAAGATAAACATAAAAGAAAGTAAAGAAAAGATAAAATAATGGTAGGGAATAAAGTCAGTGGTAGGAGTCTGACACTATATAGTGACAGCACATGGTCTGTGCACTGACCTCTTTACTATATATACTGTACTTCTGTAGCATGTATCTCCCGAGCTTTATACATCTGAGATATCTGTTGATGATCAAATGATGACTAAGTAATTCCTTCCTCTTTCATCTTGTTACTGTACAATAATAAGAACACTCTCCAGTTCTCCTTTGCACATGGCCTGTGTTCATCAATATCTGCTTATCAGCATGACTCATCTTAAGTGTATTGTCTTGCCCCTCCCCAATCCCCTCCTCTCTTACTCTTGTGACCTCACTGTCTAGTGTGCACCTCACACCTCCCCAGCTTACCCTCTCCCTCATTACATCACTCTGCTAAGAGTGGCCTATTGGATGGTCTTAGGGAAGGTTTGTGATAACTATACCCTTGGTAACAAGGTAGTTGTTGTGTGCTTGGTAAGTGTAGTAAATGTTCCTGATGATGGTGAAGAGAGGGATCAATGAGATAGTGATGAGGATGATACCACCAATGACTCAATGAGGATCCAGAGTGATGAGTTTAGGATGTCTTAGTGACACTTAGAGTGATTTAGAGATCTTACACCTAGTCCTTAGGGCTTAAGGTGAGCTTAGATCAAGCACAGTGTAGGAGAATCCCTAGATTGTGAAGTTGACAAGACTGGGGTTGAAGACCACCAGTTTGGCAACTACTTATACAAAATTGAGTGTCCTAAAGATAGTACAAGTAATAAGGTTTACTGATCAATGATGATTGCTGCACAATCAACAAGATCATGTGACCAGAGATATGTCTGTAGTAAATAAGTAAATAGCCACAAGTGTGAGTGAAATGACAAATAGAGATGACAGAAGATGAGTCCTTGCTAATTGTATAATGATAGTCCTTAACAAGTAAATGTAAATAAATAAAGAAGGATAAGAAGAAAGATAAGATGCCTTATAGTACTTGGAACTAAGCTCACACTCTAGTATGTAAATACTAAAGTACCATAAGGGAAAGATAAGTCCTTACTAAGTAAAGTGGAGCTAAGCTCACAACTGTAGTAAATAATACTACACTTTACTAGTAAGTAAGATAGGAAAAGAAAAAAGAAAAAAGAAAAAGAAACCATTACAAGGTGCCTAAGCAAGTGCCTCATAACAATGACAATTTAGGATGTCTTAGTGACACTTAGTGACTTAGAGATCTTTAGACTTAGTTCTTAGGAGTTGAAGTGAGATGATAGTGAGCTTATGTGAGGCACATGCTAGGACAGTGAGGTCACAACTGAAGTGAAGGGGGATTGGCAAGAGGAGGAGACAATACACCTTAAGAAGAGTCACGCTGTATAGTGGATATCTCAGATGTATAAAGCTAAAGAACTATCTACTACATGAGACTCCTTATATACTATAGGGGTTGGTGCACAGACTATGTGCTGTCACTGTAGGGCAGGTGTATGTAAAATAAGATGTGCAGCATTGCACTGCATCAGTAAGCATCTGTGGGAAATGTAGTCATAAATGTACAGTAAGTAGCCTGATGACTAAATGAACATGAGTCATAGATAATCGTGATAAGATCTACTGATAATATGATAAGATGAGATAAGATATCTCTAGTAGATCTTGAGCAATAAGGATGAAAGAAATTGTAAAATGAAAAGAAAAATAAGTACGTCCTGACAGCTTAGGTCAAGTGCAGTATAAGAGAATCCCTAGATTGTGAAGTTGATAAGACTGGGGTTTAAGACCACCAGGCTTTCTGTTGTTTTTTGTTCATTACCCTATGATGCTGATCACACTGTTTATGTTACAAGGCACTTGCTTTGGCACCTCATAACTTTTTTCTTTTTTCTTTTTCTTTTTCTTCTTTTTCTTTTATCTTACTTACTAGTAAAGTGTAGTATTATTACTACAAGTGTGAGCTTGGCTCCACTTTACTTAGTAAGGACTCATCTTTTCTTTCTCTTTTATAGTACTCAAGTATTTACATACTTAAGTGTGAGCTTAGCTCCAGGTACTATATTAGACTTATCTTTTTCTCTTTATCTTTCTTTATTTATTAAAACATTTACTTGCTAAGGACTATCATTATACAATTAGCAAGGACTCCCTTTCCTCGCCTTTGTTTATCCTTGTTTACTCTTGGTTCATTTCATGCTTGTGGCTAAGTCACATTACTTACACAATGGATGTGACTTACTGTGCATTATGGTGTATTGCTGTGCAATACTGTGCCTTACTGCACAAATTTACTATATTTAGCACTCTGGATTAGTATAAGTAGTTGAAAGACTGGCAGTCTTAAACCCCAGTCTTGTCAACTTTGCAATCTAGGGATTCTCCTATACTGCACTTGATCTAAACTCACTCATTATCTTGCTTCACTCTAAAGAACTAAGTCTAAGATCTCTAAGCCACTTAAGTGTTGCTCAGACTTCCTAAACTCATCACACTGGCTCCTTGTTTAGTCATTGGTGGTATCATCCTCATCACTATCTTGTTGATCCCTTTCTTCATCATCATCAGGATGTGAGCGCAGGTACAAGCCAACCAAGAAAAACAGGAAGAAGAAGATAGTGAGGGTGAGGTAGCAAGTGGTGCACACTAAGGCACAGAGTGGGGAGACGTGGTACAGCATAGTATAATACCATAGAGCTATAGAAAGTGGGGGGTGTAGTAGATATAGTGCGCTCTGAACTGAGTTCAGGTGGAGCATTAATGTGGGGTTGTAAGTGGGGGTGTAGTACGTGCTACACAAGTGTGGGTTGTAGTGGAGTAAGTGGGTCTAGAGCAGTCTAGAGTGCTCTATGACGTGGTTGTGAGATAAGTAAGTGAGTATAGCGTGTGTCAGTAGGGATGTAAGAAAGATGTGTGTAAGTAAGTAGAGCGAAGCTGAACAAGTACTGTGGATATTTCCAACACAGGATTGGTTATTATGTTTATCAAATGCATATCAACTACCTTGTTACCAGGGGTATTATCATATCTGACCTTCCCTAAGACTGTCCAATAGGCCACTCTTAGCAGTTAACTTATTAAGTATACTTATCTCTATCTCATCTTATTGGTATTTCTTTTCTCTTTATGGTCTGAGCTCCATCTTGCTCTTACTATATCTTCTTTACTTCATCTTTGTCTCACCTCAGCACTTCTGCATGTGATGAGGTGAGTATCTCTTCTACTCTCTTAGCTCTCTTCTGACATACCTGCTCTATGCAGCTCTCTCTTTCCTCTGTGTACCCTCTACCATATGGTACACTTCTTCACTTATCATACAGATGTGGCAGTTTTGCCCTCTCCTCTTGGTCTGATTGGCTTTAGCCCTTCTCTCAATCTCAATCTGTTTTGGGCTTGATGCCTATTTCTTTGATGTCATGCTCTTCTCTCTGCTTGCTGCCTTGCCCAGAAATCAACACTTTCAACTACTTATACAAGAGAGGTGTCTGAAGAATAGTACAAACAATATAAAGTTCACAGATCAACAATGATTGCACAGCAATCAATGAGATCATGTGACTAGTAAGCTAAGTGAAAGTAGCCACAAATGTGATATGAATGAGAGGTAATCAAGGATAAACAAGAGGTGAAATGAGATAAGTCCTTGCTAATTGTATAGTAATAGTCCTTAGCAAGTAAATGTTTATAATAAATAAAAGAAAGAAGAATGAGATGCATTATAGTACTTTGAGGTATCCTCAGTTGCAGTAAATACTACAGTACTATAAGGGTAAAATGATAGAGTCCTTACTATAAGTATGAGCTAAGCTCAAGCTGTAGTTAATACTATGCTTATAGTAAGTGAGATAAAAGAAAGAGAGAGAAAAAAGAAAATTGTTATGAGGTGCCTAAGCAAGTGCCTCATAACAGATATAGAGTTGAAGAGGTGACTTAACTATGTAGAAAAAAAGGATGTCTAAATGGAGATGAATGTGGGGTAGATGAACCCATGTATAAGTCTGTAGAGAAAGGGAAGTGGATGCAATGATGATATAATATAAGATGTGCATCTTGATAAGATAAGTATATGTAAGAGTGTGAGAAGCAAATAAAGAGAAAGAAGTGATATTCCAACAAAGTATGGGAAGTATATGTAAGTGAGTGAGAGAACAAAATATCAATAACTACAGCCAACAACTCATCACTTTTATTCTCAAACTTTCCCTCATATCACTCATCCACTCCAGTATCAGCATGTTGACTTGGCTGCTTCAGTGTGATGCTGAGCACTCCTCTATCTCCTAATTATCTTATCTATAATCTATCTTCATATCTTATCTTTGCATCTCTTCTTATCTTGGATTCTTATATCTTATCTTACCTTTTCTAGTTGTCATACCACTACTTTTTGTTGACATTCTATGCTGACTACTCACTTCCTTCCTTTTTCGTCTGCTAATACTATACATACACATATACACATACATGGATACAAACACACACATCCTCACTTCCATTACAGCTGGTCTGTGCACTATACAAAGTACTATAAGTAGATAGTGATATCAAAGCGATATGATAAGGAACTATTTGTATCCTCCTCTTGCACATGGCCTGTACTCATCAGGTTATGGGCCCTGCCCAGGCTACATGTGCAACTCTCCTTCTCTCACTTGTGCTCAGGATTTCAACCCTTTCTCACTCTTCTCACACAATGCTCTTCCTCACCATATGTCTTCTCATCCAACCCTCACTCTCCATCTCTGTCCCAAAGATTAACATCATCCTCAAAAATGTGGACAATTACTACCAATGGGCTAACATGGTCAAATCAGCCCTTGTCATCATGGGGGTCTGGTATACCATTTCAAAACCAGAAGTAATGCCTGTTACATCAATGCAGGATGTGGAAGGAGGCCCACTGATTCAAACTATCACTAATGCTGAAGAAGTCCAGCTTTGGAAAGATAGCAATGACATTGCCAAAGCAGTTATTTCCATGCGTTGCAACACTCAACCTGCCACTATCATTGCACAGGAGACTGTCAATGCTAAGAGCGGCCTATTGGGTGGTCTTAGGGAAGGTCTAAAATGTTACTCCTGGTAACCAAGGTTTGGATATTGGCTTGATGAACGTAATAGAGGTTCCGAATGACGATGAAGAGTGGGATAAATGAGATAGTTACGAGGATGATTCCACTGATAATGATACGAGGATCCAGTTTGACTTAGTGTAAGATGTCTTAATAGCTTTTAGAATTCTTAGACTTAGTTAAGAAAGAGTGAAGCGATGATGAGCATCACGCGCACGTAACACCGGAAAATGACCATCAGCGACATCAGGCGAACACAGCGACATTAACGCGCCGCACACGAAAATCATCCACAGTCGCTATAATCGCGCATTCACGCAGGCATCAGAAAAACAATACCGGGTCGGCCGACAAGGGATAGGACGAATAGGCCAAGGCATGGTCTAGACCCACCAATGTAACCATGGAGGTATGAGTCGCGAAGTCAGCATTTGGTGCGATCGGCGCTATTCCTCTTTTGCTTATCCGCAATAGTATGATACTCTATTCACTCACATACAGAC
>QLPN01012488.1:1279-16686 GCA_003314395.1 Albatrellus ellisii
TCAGCTACCATCAGCTTCTCAGCCATTTAGGTTTAAAGTCCATCAGGGGCTTCTAGAACCTCACAGGAAGTCACTCAATACCCATTGTGGTAATGAAGGCCCATTTGCTCTTGCTGGCACACAAATGCCACCATATTGAACAACTCTTCTTCATGGAGATCATCATTGGCCAGAGACTGCAGCAAGAAATGGCTGTCATCATCATGGTGTATTATTTCGAATGAGGCAGTCTAACAATCTACAATTCTATTGTTATTGATTTAGAGTTGATATGCCTTATACAATTTAAAGGGGAACTCTTCAATTTGAAAGTTCATGGGCAGGACTCGAAATTTTAGATCTAGAGTCCACCTAGCACTTCTAGATGCTCACAGGAAGTCACTCACACCTCAGTTTCCAGATGAGATAAGATAGGTGACTTGTACAGAAAGCCTTATCACATGACTGACCAAAGTTGCACATACACCTGAATGGTGGGGGTGAAGGGTGGCATTTGTATGTTGCTTGCACTCCATTGAGAGATCATTGCTGTTTGCAACAAAGTTGGCAGTCACATAATTCTCGCACATATGAGCTGTAAATCTTCTGCAAGCCATATCTCAACAATGAGCCCACATTTCTGCAAGATCTTTGGGTCTATTTTGCACTAATAATCTAGCTTTAGAGTGCCCTGCGATCCACTTATTTTTTAGTTTAGTCTTGCAGATTCTAGTTTGAGTCCAGCCAAAAATACATGTGTAAGCAATACCTTGAGAACCAATAGGCAGAAAAATAAGCCAACAGCAGGAGACTGTCAAGGATAGTGTAGTCAAGGTGCCCCATATGAAAGTATGGGATTATAAAGTGTTGTGGCCAGTTACTATATAGATGATGATATGTTGTTACTTGTAGCTTCCCAGTGTGGCAATCGTCTCTTCATCACTCAACCATCACTATGACTTGTGGCCAAGCTCTATCTGATGATCTCTGTGGAGTCATAGTCAACATGGCATGATCTTTGGACATTGAGTCCATCTCAGTATACCAGTTGTAAACATTGGACAATTGAGTGAACACTCTCTGATTACTGCAAAAAGGGGATGGCTGTTCAAACTCAAGTCTCTAAAGGGCTCTGGGGGGCTAAGTGGGCTCTCAGGCCTACTGATGTCAGAGTGCATTGACTATTCAATCCACAATTACTGCTATATTTATTCCATATCAGTTCCTGCAAGGCCAAGTCTGTCTCAGTCCAGACATTTATCTAAGTGAACTGTGGGAGCTTCTAGAGGAATGAAGGGGAGTCGAAATAAGTGATGCAATGCTATACATATCACTTAGAAGAAGTGGTTTTACATTAAAGAAGGTAATGTAACTTGTCTTTGTTCATCTTATCTCACCTATAACAAATTATGTGTGGCTCACATGAGAAACACTTGAATGCAGCAAAGCAAAGTGATTAGCTTTCTGACACCAATATGGGTCAAGGTACACACCTGAGCAAATGGTGTTTGTAGATGAGAGTTCTTTTCACCACCACACTTCCATTCGAAAGTGCACATGGGCTCTTAGGTCAATGAGCTGTTTGGCAATGTTTTTTGTTTGAGGAAGATGGTAAGCACAACTATCTATATCAGGTTCTATTCTAGAAGCATGATTTACTATTGCAGGTACTCCCTTCTTCCTGCACTCTCCTTCAATGGTATTATCCATGCTAAGATTGTTGAGGGCTCCTTTACAACCACACTCTTCTATGATTTTATTGAAGGCCTCCTAGATTGTATGCAGCCATTTCCTGTGCCAAACTCTGTCATTGTCATGGACAATGCTTACATCCACAAGAACCCATGTATTGTTGAACTGATTGAGGAGTGGTATGTTCAAACCCTCTGATTCTCAATATGTTTTCTAATCTTTTCTACTAGTGGGATGCAGGTTCTATTTCTTCCCCCATCTTCCCCCAATTATAACCCTATTGAGCTTGCCTTTTCTGTAATCAAAGCCTATGTGTGACATCATGGAGTCCTTGGTCATCAAGATGTTGATCAGAACTTTGATGACACTTATGTTTATGTCCATCTCTTTGAGGCAGCATTTTCTGTGACTTCTGATAATGCTCATGGGTTTTTTCATCATTGTGGGTATATATAAGATACAAGGTTAACTAATGAATGTATTATGCATTAAAAATTCCAAATTATAGTTCAAAAATGAGGGCCTGGTTCAATTCAAATGTATTTTTTGTTGAAGATTGGCATGCATGTACATATTTCGTTTGGCTTCACCTCACTCATACTCTTTACACATGTACTCTTTACATACAAAATACTCACACCACATCCTTCCCCACTCCTCAGACCACTTACATTCCTGAGGGTGGTCACACCCCACACTCCACTCCAGGATGATGCGTGTCCCTCCCACTTTAGTAGTTGTTGTATTCCACCTATATACTCCACTGCAACTCTATTACGCACTCACTATATAAGATAGACACTTTATGCTACCAACTCCTCAGACATCCCACCTTCATGTCTGAGTGAGTACATCTCTATCTTATCTGCTACAACTTCCTTATCACTCTCCTGCAGCATCTCTCACTACACCATGATGCCCTTACTGTGTTCATGGTACTTCTTATCCACTGCAGGTTTATCTCCTGTCCTTCCCTTAATCGGGAACATGCTGTCCACCATAACCACAATCACAATCATCTTTATTGCCTGCTCATACCTGTGCAAACATTTTTTTCACCTGGCTCTGAAGTTTGCTGTGGTCCTCCTGTGCAAACATCATGAGATGGTTGGCTGTGCCATAGTTCATTGGAGGACCAGATAGCTCTAAGACCTTGTCTGCTGTGAGTGATAACAAATCACTGAGGTCAAAGACCCCCTGTGCCATGAGTCCCATAGCATATTGAACATAATTCAAGTTCTTCCATCCACAAATTGGACATGAGTCAAGTGATGAAAGCCAGTCATCAAGATCAGGGAAGATCACGGGACCTGAAAGCACATCATCAGCTGGTCACTTTGGAGTAGTTGGAGAAGGTGAGCTAGCAACAGCAGTGGGTGTATACATTGGTGGTTCAGAGTTGTTAATAGTGTTATTGAGTTGGGTTGCATTATGAGCTTTTTTCACAGCTTTTTGGTGTGTGAATGCATCTGTGAGGTTTAATGCATCAGGTGGAGTATTGATGACTGCTTTCTGCTGGCTCTGTGACAGCAATAGTTGTCAATGTGGTCACACAAGAACTTATAAGTTTCATACCATCAACTTTACCCAAATAGCAAGATCAGAAAGTGTGTACTGATAATATTCTCCACCATCTTGAAAAAGGCACAACTTCTTATGCTCATTACAGTTATACTTCTGTTCAATAAGCTTCAACATCTCCTCCTTCAGCCTCACTGGATCCACAGGTAAAGCAGGTGTAGTAGCATTGGACTTCTTTCCCTAATACTCATCATCATCACAAAGTCATGGAAACTGATGTAATGAGCACTCACCTTCTTTCCACTAATCCCATCAGGTATTGACATGTCAGTCAGGAGAACTGTGAAGGGTTTTACCACACCCTTGCCCCAGTTCTTACTCTTGCAACCCTCAATATAATCTGAGACATTGTCAAGACAAGTCTCCCATGACCCTTCATCTTTGGAACAGGCTTTGGATTCTTTGGTTTGTATGAGGGGATATAGCCAAGTTGGGTGAGATGTAATGCACTGACATTCATCTTTACTGCTGTGGTGACAAGGAACTGGCTGAAGTGGGTGGATGAAGTGATACCAGTAAGGTCCTGAGCTGCATTATTGTATGGAACCTCAAATGGAATACTGAATTCCTTGCACTTTTTGCATGGAGTACCAACAGGAACATCCAGCTCTGGATGGGTGACACAGTGACATGAGCTGTCAAGAAGGAATCTATTATGAGAACAGGTTTGGCTCACCATTATAAGACCTGCAAGCAGGCTACTGACAATCTAGGTACCTTACTCATTTACAGCCATGGGCTGGAATGGTCTGGCAGTGTGTAGTATGATATGACATCCATTACTTACTAAAATACCTACTTTTATGTGCATGCTGCCAAGTGTTGAAATTGGGCAGCACAGCAAGGGAAGCAAATACCATGACATAAAACTGATAAGTGTAGAGCCCAAGGGCCATCATAGCAAGAGGCAAGGCTACTGTCAGGATGTACTTATTTTTCTTTTCATTTTACAATCTCTTTTACTCTTATTGCTCAAGATCTACTAGAGATATCTTATCTCATCTTATCAGATCATTAGTAGATCTTATCACAATTACCTATGACTCATACTTATTTAGTCATCAGGCCAATTACTGTATAGTTATGACTACATTTCCCACAGATGCTTACTGATGCAGTGCAATGCTGTGCATTGCTTACTGATACTTCTCACAGATGCTGTGCATCTTACTTACATATGCCTGCCCTACAGTGACAGTCCATGGTCTGTGTGCCATTCCTCTTAGTATATATAGGGCACATCTGTTGTACATATTTCTTTAGCTTTATACATCTGGGATATCCACCTTTCAGCATGACTTCATCCTGAGTGTATTGCCTCATCCTTTGCCTATCCCCTCCTCTTACTCTTGTGACCTCACTGTCTAGTGTGAGCATCACAGCTATAGCCTTGGTAAGACAGAGCAGAGCTTAAGATAACATCTGTAAGATAAGAGAAGATGTGAGCCAGAGGGTAGAGGGTACACAGAAGAAAGAGAGAGCTGCATAGAGCAGGTATGTCAGAAGAGAACTAAGAGAGCAGAAGAGATACTCACCTCAGCACATGCAGAAGTGCTGAGGTGAGAAGATGATGAGGGAAAGAAGATATAGTAAGAGCAAGATAGAGTTTAAGAGGAGCTCAAACCATAAAGAGAAAAGAAATACCAATAAGATGAGATGGAGATAAGTATACTGAATAAGTAAACAGTGTGATCAGCATCATAAGGTAATGAAAAGCCAACACCAAGGAGACAAGGCTCTGAGATGGAGTGATGTACATATGACTACAGTATTTAAGGAGTCTGGGGTGTGCCCCTCCTCTCCAGTTACCTATGTGCTACCTATGAGCTACTAGTCACTGCAGCTACAAGACCAACCCTCACACAGACACTATGCTATGAGCCTGCCACTATCCATTTCACTTTGCTTTCATGTTATGTGTTCAAATCTAGGAGCCTGCCACTCTTCTCTTATACATCTCTAACTACACATATCTTTGAACTTGCATGGAAGCCCACAGCATTTCCATACACCATCATCATTCTCTGTGTCTATCAGTTGGTCCCCTTCATCTCCATCCTCTTCATCTTCAAGTTCATCTCCATCATCTGATGGCCCATTCAGGTCCTTGTCATCAGGGAAATTGAACAATTTTGGTAGGCATGCTCAAAGGCAGACTGGCCTGTCTGACCCTGTTCTGCATAGAAACTAAGGCAGCAGCAGCCTCAGCCTCACCCTGATAAGTTCCTTGGCCTAAATCCTCAGCAAAGTGACCCTCTTATGTGCTGGATGAGGTTTGGGGTATGGCCATTTGGGTGAGTGAGGTGCAATGTTTTCTTTTGCTGATTTCCTTGCACCAGAGTGACCAGCATTAGGCTTTTGCTTCATGGCTGCTTTTTTACTTCCCATAATGTAGAGTAGAATAAATATATAAGGAGTGGAAATGAGTGTTGTAAGTAGTATGAAAAATGAGCAGTAGAGAATGGACTGGGTGCAGAAGTTCCTGTTTGGGTGATATTGGCAAACAGACCTCTCAAAAGTGGCCACAACATTTTATAATCCCATATTTTCATATGGGGCACCCTTGATTACATGGTCTCTTGCTGTTGGCTTATTTTTCTGCCTATTGGTTCTTGAGATATTGCTTACACATGTATTTTTGGCTGGACTCAAACTAGAATTTGCAAAACTCAACTAAAAGATAAGCAGATTGTGTGGTGCTCTAGAGCTAGATTAGTAGTGCAAAATTGACCCAAAGATCTTGCAGAAATGTGGACTCATTGTTGAGATATGGCTTGCAGAAGATTTACAGCTAATGTGTGAGAAAATTACATCACCACCAACTTTGTTGCAAATGGCAATAAAAAACCTGTTTGGACCACCTTAAAGGAGCCTTGATTTGGAGATTAATAGTGCAAACAGATTTTGAGCCAATGAAGGTGATCCCATACATCATGCTTATCAATAAGCTCATCAAATTTATTCTCACAAATGAGAACAAATATGGTAGTCTTTTTATGTTCATCAGTCATTGGATCATTCAAGTTATCCAATTTCAACATGGGAAAATGGGATATACAGATATCTTGAGGCTGTGTGCACACAATGTGAAGCCTTCAAATGTGCTGTGGGTCCTACATCTCTGTGTTGAAGTCTGAGCTTTGTGAGGCTGATGGTAGTCAAGCCAAACAACTGAAAAACAAAGGGAAGATGTATGCTTGCTAGTGGATATCCCAGATATATTAGCATATAGTAAGAAAGAAGGAAGAACTGGTACTGTACCTAGTGGATATCCCAGATGATCAGAACTGAGGGATATCACTAGGAGTTGCATGGTATATATAGTAGAGTATTGTAGGGCAGGCCTATGGACTAGAAAAGGCTGCACAGTAAAGCTATAGATGGTAACTGTCAGGTGCTGATTTATGATGCATTATAATTTCTTTTCTTTGTTGTTTCTCTTGATGATCTGATAAGATAAGATCCAGTGTCTTCTCATTGTTACATCTTATCTTATCATATCTCATGTACTGTTATTGCAGTCTAGACTATGAGGTCATACCATGAGGTAGCTGCATGGTACCATACTTACTGCAGTATTGTACTCTCTGACCTGCCCTTAGTTTACTGTGCTGGTCTGTGTGTGTAGTCACTTACTATAAGTGATTCAGTAGTATAGCTGAATATACCCAGCTTGTTATGGCTGGATTTCCTCCTCTCTTAGTGTGAACTATGAGCTGAGTGCACCCAGTCTCCCTTCAGGGATATATGCAGACTCAGGTCTCATAGTAACCAATCATAAAGAGGCTGACTGATGTCCACAGTATATGTGAGAATGATTGGTGATACTCCACAGCAAGTGAGAGAGCTGAGTGAGCATCTGCAGTATACATGAGAAATGGGTCATAGATACTTTGTGATTAGTAATGAGCATCATGTGCATGTAGCAATGAAAATGTTTCAAGGCACTTGCCTAGGCACCTCATAATGGTTTTGCTTTTTGTTTTTGTTTTGTTCTCTTATCTTACTTGCTATTAGAGTGTAGTTCTACTACAGCTGTTGTTACGAGGCACTTGCTTTGGCACCTTGTAACAGTTTTCTTTTCTTTTCTTTTTCTTTTTATTTCTTATATTTTACTTACTATAAGCATAGTATTAACTACAGCAGTGAGCTTAGCTCCTACTTATAGTAAGGACTCATTTCCTTTTCTCTTTATAGTACTCAAGTATTTACATACTTAAGTGTGGGCTTAGCTCCAAGTACTATAAAGACTTATCTTTTCCTTTCTTTCTTCCTTTATTTATTATAATATTTACTTGCTAAAGAACTATTACTATACAATTAGCAAGGACTCCCTTTCTTTGATCTTATTTACATTTGTTTATCTCTTGTTCATTTCACGCCTGTGGCTAAGTCACATTACTTACACAATGGACATGTCTTACTACGTAGTACTGTGCATTACTGTGTATTTCTGCACAATACTGTGCCCTACTGCATAACTTTACTATACTTAGGATGCTAGTTTTGTATAAGTAGTTGAAATACTGATGGTCTTAAACCCCAGTCTTGTCAACTTCACAATCTAGTGATTCTCCTATGCTGTGCTTGATCTAAAACTTGCTTCACTCTCTAAGAACTAAGTCTAGAAGATCTCTAAGTCACTCTAAATGTCACTTAGACATCCTACACTCATCATCCTGGATCTACATATAGTCATTGGAGGAATTATCCTTATCACTATCTTGTTAATCCCATTCTACATCATCATCAGGAACTTCTATTATGCAAATCAAGCACACATTTGATACCCTGTTACCAGGAGTATTACTACAGACATTCCCTAAGACCAACCAACAGGCTGCTCTTAGCAGCTGTGAACTTAGCTCCAACTCTTATAGTATGGACTCTATCTCTTCACCTTTACAGTACTATAGTATTCATATACTTAGCTCCAAGTACTGTAAAGGCCCCTCATTCTTCATTCTTTATTTATTATAACATTTACTTGCTAAGGACTATTACTATACGATTAGCAAGGACTCATCTTGTCTTGCCTTTGTTTATCTCTCATTCATTTCACACTTGTGGCTACTTACTTGTAGTTTGTTGATTTTTGGCTATCTTAGGCTGCTGGACTTACCCTTACACACTCTTATGCTGATCTCTTTATTTATCCTTATTTCTTTTTCTCTTTATGGTTTGAGCTCCTCTTCAACTCTATCTTGCTTTACTATATCTTCTTTACCTCATCATCTTCTCACCTCAGCACTTCTGCATGTTGCTGAGGTGAGTATCTCTTCTCCTCTCTCAACCCTCTTCTGACATACCTGCTCTATGCAGCTCTCTCTTTCTCTGTGTACCCTCTACCATCTGGTACACCTCTTCTCTCATCTTACAGCTATCTCTCTAGCTACCTCTCTAGGCCTCTGGACTGTTGTCCTCTTGGCTCATTTGTCTCTACCTGGCCTAACAAGCCTATCTATACACTGTGATGTTCAATCTGCTGTTTGCCACTTTGCCCATGTTTCAATATAGTTTACTATGAACATGATTTGGTCACATGATCTTGTTGATTGCTGTGCAATCATCATTGATCTGTGAACTTTAACTACTTGTACTATCTTTAGGACCTCTCATTTTGTATAAGTAGTTGAAAGCCTGGTGGTCTTAAATCCCAGTCTTGTCAACTTTGCAATCTAGGGATTCTCACATACTGCACTTGTGATGAAGTTAAGGTTAAGGTCAAATACCTGACCCTGTACATGAGCTACTATACTTTCATAGCAAAGCTACAACATTTTCATTGCAGAGTTACCACTCTACAGTAGTCTCTGAGGTACAGCTTCACATCATGCTGTTAGCACTTCACTTAACCAAGGCCTGGTAGCTCAGTGGTTAGAGCACCCACCCAGAGTAAGGGAGGTCCTTGGTTTGAACACAAGCCAAGTCACTATTTTGGCAATTACACTTCTAACAGCTTGATCTAAGCTCACCCTTGTCTCACTTCACAACTCTAAGAACTAAGTCTAAGATCTCTAAGTCACTAAGTGTTGCTAAGACATCCTATACTTGTCATTCTAGATCCTTATATAGTCATCAGAGCTATCATCCTTATCACCATCTTATTGATCCCATTATTCATTGTCATCAGGAATGTTTATGTTGCTTATTACAACTATCTTGTTACCAGGAGTGCTAAGAATGGCCAATTGGATGGTGTTAGGGAGGGTTTGTGATAACTATACCCCTGGTAACAAGGTAATTGTTGTGTGCTTGGTAAGTGTAGTAAATGTTCCTGATGATGATGAAGAGAGGGATCAACAAGATAGTGATGAGGATAATACCACCAATGACTAAACAAGGATCCAGTGTGATGAGCTTAGGATGTCTTAGTTATGCTTAGTGACTTGGAGATCTTAGACTTAGTACTTAGGGTTTCTGAATTGAGAGGATGGCAAGCTTAGATCAAGCACAGTATAGGAGAGTCCCTAGATTGCGAAGTTGACAAGACTGGGTTTTAAGACTACCAGGCTTTCAACTACTTATACAAAACTGGAGTTCTAAGAATAGTAAAGGTAGTTGAAATTCACAGATCAATGATGATTGTACAGCAATCAACAAGATCATGTGACTAGGATGCATCCATAGTGAACTAAGTGAGTGTATCCACAAGTGCAAGTGAAATGAGAGGTAAACAAAGACAAATAAGACTGAGATGTGATGAGTCTTTGCTAATTGTATAGTAATAGTCCTTAGCAAGTAAATAAAGAAAGATGAAAGAGGATAAGATGGTACTTAGAGGTAGCCTCTGCTGCAGTAAAATTACAGTACTATAAGGGTAAGATGAGTAGAGCCCTTACTATAAGAGTTGGAGCTAAGCTCACAGCTGTTGTGAAACTATGCTCTAATAGTAAGTAAGATAAGAGAAAAGAAGAGAGAAAAAGAGAAAAAAGAAAACCAAGTCCATTATGAGGTGCCTAAGGAAGTGCCTTGTAACAAGGAGTACCTCATTAGTGAATCCCTAAGACTGTCCAGTAGGCTGCTCTTAGGAGGAAAATAACCATCAGCAACATTAGGTAAATACAGCAACATTAGGTAAATACAGCAACATTAACACACTGCATGCAATAATCATCCACAGCTCCATCAATCACACTATTGCTTTGGCACCAGAACAGAGGACTGGGTTCAGCCAATGAACAGTACTGATAGGATGTATGGGCTGAGACTTAGTTGATGTTATGAGGCACTTGCTTAGGCACCTTGTAATGGACTTGTTTTTTTCTTTTATTTTTTTATTTTTTATTACTCACTATAGACCATATATCTATAGTAAGGACTCTATCACTTTACTCTTATAGTACTGTAGTTTTACTGCAGCAGAGGATACCTCTAAGTACTATAATGTGTCTCATTTCTTTTATCTTTATTTATTTATTCATATTTACTTGCTAAGGACTATTACTATACAACTAGTGTAAAAACCTGTTGCATTGCAACATCAAGTTATCAAGCATGATCTGTGAAAGCATACATAGCTTGTTGCAACATAGAATAAAGGGAAACAGTACTCTATCTACAGACCAAGTCCAATTGCCTCTCTGGCTATAAGTAAAGACCTATTGCATTGCAACATCAACTAAATCAGACATAGAAATGAGTTGTAGCATTCCTCACCAATGTTCCTGTCCTATTGCAATCCCTGCCCTGTCCCTATCCCCATCCCTAGTGATCATTACTGGTTGTCACACAACTTTAGTATTGTAGATTACAAACAAATAGAAGGACAAAAAAAAAACAACTGTTCAACTGTGAAAACAAAGGGCAAAACAGAAACATCAACTGCATGGTTACCATCATTGACTGGAAAACCCATGGACCCATGTAGCCATAGGTCCATGTTTTTGTGCTGTTGTATGAGATGTGAGAAAGTATGTAAATATCATGGATATAATGGCATTCATGAGTAGAACTTACAGATTCAATACAGACAAGAACAGCACAAACACCCTGCCAACTCACCAAGAGGCTTGTAAAATGTCAAGATAGAGTAAATACCTATTGCATTGTAACATTGATTACAGTTGCATCTATATGGTTACAACAGAGATTCAAAGGAAGCAGTACTAGATCTAAACAGAGGTGGATGAAAAATAGGCACACAAACTTACATGTTGAATGTAATTGATAGTCTTGTTGATAGTTCATATGTATTCCATTGTCTGTGTTCATAATACCTGTCATGTTGTAGGGAGGTTAAGGCCCTCCATGTTAGTTGAAGATGGAAGATTGAGCATAAGAAAGGAAAAAGGGTGCACAATGTCCATCTGCTGGCATATGTCAGTGCAGCCTCCTGGGCCTATATGTGGTGTTGAGCACATCATGCAAAGTGTGTGCATACCTGAAGTGCATGCCTGCATGCATGTTAGGCAGGACATCATGTGCAACATCCTAGAGTAGATGATGATATTGGACAGGATGATGTAGATGGGCTGCTGGAATCAATGTGATCAGTCAAAGCACTGTTCTGGAATGCAAAACAGGGACCCAAAAATAGGGATTGCCAGTCATGACTGGGAAGTACTCACAACTTGAATGCCAAAGTTCCACAGGGATATTCTGTTGGGTACATGCAGTGGGATATCCTATCTGCATTTGTCTGTAATAGATCATGCTTGTGGAATGCCAACATCAGGAGCAGTAGCCATGGTGGTGGAGAAGTATTGGGAGTGTGGGACAATGACAGCAGGGGGCAGGACAACACTGAAGTTGCTAGGGTCAATGACATAAATGACTGTGATAGTGATTGCCATGTTGTCATCAATAGAGTTGGCAAACTGTGAAGATCAGATGTGCATGGGTAGGTGGTGGCTATGCTGGTGGATACAACAGCAGTATGGGCAGGGTGGTAGTGGTTGTGTGCTGTCTGCACAGCAGCCACACAGGTGGGTAGGGGGCCACACACTGTTCACACAGCAGTGATGTGGGCATGTGGGTGGGAATAGGAGGGACATACCAATTGCCCACATCATCTTGAGTGGATGCAGGTGGTGAGCCAGCAACCTGCCATGCTGTGCTAGTATGGTGGCAGTGTGGGTGCACATGCAGGCACAGGGCCCTGGTACAGTACAGCAGTGGTTTGGGTGAGAAGGTGGTGGCCACCCATTGGTACAGTGGCAGTGCAGTGCAGGGGGGCTGTGTGCCATTGACACATTGGTGATGTGGGCATGTGGGTAACAGTAAGCAGAAAGGAGTGTGAGAAAAAAGGACACACCAAAACATCTTCCTGGGGGCAGCACCTTGAGTGGCATGCCAAACCTGTCCACCATCATGGTGTACATGGTGTTACTTGCATCACCCATGCACCTCCAGCATCCCCATCCCTGCATCCAAAAATAAAAACAGGATATCATACCACAGGTATGAGACTGCCCTCACTGATGTCATCTCTGTGGACCAGCACCAGTTCCTGCTCAATCTGTGAGTGCCCTGTTGCTCCCCCCACATGCCCATAACTGTGCTAAATGTGCATGCCAGCTCTATGCACCTGGTTCAAGCTGCCCCATGCTGCTGCCACCATGGGAACATATGTGGCTGAGAGCAGTGCAGGCCTGCACAACTTTGTGTGCTGTGTGGTTGCCAGCCAGCACCTCTACCATGAACCATGCCTTGTGCTCACACCACACCCATGCAGCCTCGTGTCCAAGGCTCTGCAGTGCCATGTATTCAACCCCATGCTGTTGCTCACAGCTGTGGAGGTGGTTACCACTGCAGCACTGTAGGTAGGCATGGGCAAGCAAGATGGCTGCCTTATCACTGCCACTGCTGCCAACATTTCTGCAACACCATACCCCAAGCATGCCACAGTGGATGTGTAGTACTGGGCTGTGCACAGATGTGCTGGGCCTGCTGTTGTATGACATGCCTGAGGTAGCATGTGTAGTGCATGTGGCACTCACTGTGGCTTCTCAACCTCATGGAGAGCCACACACTGTTTGTACAGCAGTGGTGTGGGTGGTAGGGGACCATGCAATGTTGACACAGCAATGATGTGGGTGCAAGGGTGGGCACAGGAGGATGGATGTACCAATTGCCTGCATTATCTTCAGTGGATGCAGGTGCTGGTACAGTGGCTGCATGGCATGGCAGGGAGGGTGTGTGGCTGCAGGGCCATATAGTCTGTTGGGATAGCATTGGGCAGCTCCAGTATGCAATTTGCTTTTTGTTATGATAAAAAGATATGCAGTCAGTCTATGCAGCACATGGTGGTGGTGAGTAGCCAACACATGCAGCATAGTCAGGTGTGATGATAATATTGAGCAGCCAGCACTGCAGCACATGGCAGTGGTGAGCAGCCAATATGCATGTAGTGTGGGGGTAGAAGCTCAGGTGTGATGAAGCTGGTGAGCAGCCCATAGATGCAGTATATGGCAGTAGTGAGCAGGCAGTATACATGCAGCATGGCAGGCATCATGAGTAGCAGCACAAGTTGTTGAAAAGCCAGGATGTGCTGCTGCACAGCACCATGCTGCCACACATGGCACACCACACCAGGGGAGGACAGTCTTAGCAGTGGTGCTTCAAACATAGAAAAACCACATACTGACCTCATTACACTTGGTTTTCCCTAATATGGCACTGCTTACCAACTGAGCTCCCCTAATAATATAGATTAGCAAGGACTCACCTTATCTCACTCTCATTTATTCCTGTTTATCTCTCATTCATTTTGTGCTTGTGGCTACTTACTAGTAGTTTACTATGGATGTGACTTGGTCACATGATCTCATTGATTGCTGCACAATTATCATTGATCAGTGAACCTTAACTACTGGTACTATCTTTAGAACACCCAGTTTGTATAAGTAGTTGAAAGCCTGGTGGTCTCAAACCTGTCAAAACAGGCACAGGGATGCACACAGCAGATAGATTATAGATAGATATGATAAGGCTTGAAGCCACATTAGTCTTTGAGGGGCTAGCCAAAGGACTAATGTCCAGAGGCAAGACATCTGAAGGGAGATCAAAAAGAGGCATATGCAAAAGTAGCAGTATGCAAAGATGCAGAGTGACTCAGCAGGAGTAAAAGTGCTGAGGTAGTATGGTGAAGGAGTAGAGAAGATATAATAAAGAGGACTTGAAATTGGAGAGGAGTCTGAATCATACAGAATTAAGAGATGTTCCAAAAAGGGAAAGGTAAGAGTCTAATAGTGATGAATGAGTTAATGTGAAAAATACCAGTTTAGACAGTATGTCCAGCATTGTCAGGATCGTCAAGCCTACGGCAGACATCTGTAGCATGAGACCACTGACTCCTGATGTATCCCTGCTCTCCTTTGGAGAGACTGACCAGGAGCTGCCCTGGATCTAAGCCCAAGGGATGAGAAGACTCAGACTATAGAAGAGGGGATGGAACCAGCTGTAACAAGCTGGGGTCTATTCGTCTAGCTACCTATCTACTTATAGTACTGGATTGTGTGCACGAACCAGGCGCAGTACTTAAGGGCAGGTCTACAGTAACTAGAGGCACAGCAAGTGTGGGAGTACTGCTGACAGATGTGCAGCATCTGTGGGAACCATCTCCAAGATGACCGTAATGACTGTAAGTAAGATATCTAATAAGATGAGATAAAAGATAAGATGAAGATCTTATCTTATCAGATGATCTAAAGATAAACATAAAAGAAAGTAAAGAAATAATAAAATAATGGTAGGGAATAAAGTCAGCGATAGGAGTCTGACAAGCATTGTAAAGTAGAAGCAAATTTTGACAAAACCCCAGTCTTGTCAACTTCACAATCTTGTCAGGCCGCTATTATTTTCCCTATTTTTCTCTTCATTTTTCTCTATTTTCTTATATCTCTATCGTCATAGATCTTACAATCGCTCCTGATCTATCAAAGCGGTTCCCACAGTCATGTACTCTTTCTCTTCGTCTTTATCGGCCGATAATGCGTATGTCATCCGATCTCCGATCGGCCCATTCTATATTTAGTTATGATTCATTCTCTCACATCTACTGCGCATGCTCACCAATCCTTCTCACACCTGCTGCGGAGTATCACCAATCACTCCCACAGCTACTGCGGAGCTCAGTCAGCGATGACGCGTCCCTTCTATTATTAGATATGACATCATTACTTTACTTTCTCATTCTCCGGCCCTATACTGTA
>QLPN01012497.1:7039-21216 GCA_003314395.1 Albatrellus ellisii
AAAAAAAAACGCAAAGACTCACGGTCTCAAACTCGTTCAGCTCTGAGTCCGGCTTATTCGCCGACTTGTTTTGGCGCGCCTGGCGGGGGGAAGGGGGCGAGCCGAGATCATGTTGCAGGCCTGAACACCAGAAACGGGGAGAACACACCTTGGCAAGGATCTCCTGGAACCGGGCATACACGCCTTCCTCGTGCAGCTTGTCGCGATAGTGCTGCAGACCCTCGATGAGCTTCTTGACGGAGCGTTCCGACTTGAATGGCAGCAGCGAGAGGCAGTACGCGATGTCGCGCCACTGGCGGGGCTCCTCACACATGCGGAACCGCTGACACAGCTTCTCGACGATGCTTTCCGCCTGCTTTTCCTGGCGTACCGTGGATGCGTGAGTGAGGTGGTCAGAAACGATGGTGATAAAACTGTGCCTTTTCAATGAATGTAAAGATGTACCGCATCGTGCTCTGGAAGACCTCTTCCTCTACCGCATGGTCCCCGACGGAAAGATGGCTGATGACTACACAGGGCAGAACTGAGCACGTGCACATGCGCAATGGAACTGGAAGACCATACCGTCGGGCAGATTATTGTAGATCGCGTTGTCCTTCGTCGACAACTCGGTGAAGAACAGCTTCGCGAGGTCCGCGATGCGTGGGTCAGCATCTTCGAGACACTTCGCCATCTCGCCAAGTTGGCCCTTGACCTTGATCATACCGTTGAGGATCAGGTGCGTGAGTACCATGAGCGTATTCTTCTTGACGACAAGATCTGTGTCTGATAGTCCCTTGTACAACTCGTGGCTATTCTCGTCAATAATGCTACTGAAGGAGACGGCCACGTCGCCGAGTGCAATGACGATGCTGCTCCGGATATTTGGGTCCTTCGACGTCTCTAGAATCTTGAATAGGAGCCGGTGGTGCTGGTCGCAGAACTGCGAGCTCACACATAAGAACTTGCTGAACGACAGCGTGGCTGCTTGCCGCAGAGTGCGGTTCTGTGCCAGCAATGCATCCGAGTTACATGCGAAGCGAGCAAGTGTAAGTTAAATTTACCTTGAATTTGTGGGGGCTACCACAAATGTGCACGAGCAAAGGCCCATAGACCGCCAAGAGTGAATCTGGCCCATACAGAAGCTCGTGTTCACGGACCGATGCTATCCGGTCTCCGATTTCGTCCTCAGCATTGCCAGCCACCTGGTCGAGCTCCTCGCCGTCCTTGTTGCGCTTGTCCCCATCGTTCTTGCCTAAAAACCTAATTCAGCGGTCGATTTCACAATCGGAGGATAGAAAGCTGTACCTAGTTCCTTTTCCTGCTTCTGCCTCTTCCACTCCCTTTCGACGAGCTCAAGATGGACGATGTGTTTGATGGCTACGTGTCCCACGATGAAGAGCAGCTGACTCAGCTCAAAAGCGTCCCCAGTGTCTTTTGTGTCGTCCTGCTGCTGTGAAGCGTTTTGTGACATCGGGGTGCCCTCCTCGGTGCTGTCAACAGACGGATCCTCATCCATGGCATCCGGGTCTTTTGGTGGTTCCTCTGCCACTGGAATAGTCTTTGGCTGTCGACTAAACGCCCGTCTTGACAAATTCTTGATGAGTTTATCAACCAAGATATCCGGCCGTTCAGCGAGCGCATAGATGGTGTTGATAGCCTGTTCGGCCATGGCGAACCAGTCGCGGGAACGGCACGGATACTCTATAGCGTCTTGAAGTTTGCGGAAAATAGGATTGTCCGTGTCAATGCGCATGGTCTTGTCCAATAGAGAACCTATTTCATCATGTTGGCGAAGCAGACATTAAGAGCGAGAAAAAAGTAACCTTTGATCTTCTTCGCACTGCCGTTCAGCCTTTGCAGAGCGACACAGGTATATTTGGCAAGGATCAGGTCAGCCTAAAAATTCGTGTCGTGAGTGAGATTGACGTTTTAGAATGATATCACAGGAATTACTTTGCCATACAGACCCAAACCAACTTTAAGAAGAGTATCAACTCGATCTGTAACCACGTTCCGCCTGGCCAATGCCAGCATCCCCAATATGATAATGGCGCCACGACGCTGCTGCTTTTGCAGAGGTCGATCAGAGCCTTCGCAATAAGTCAATCATGGTTTCATGTTTTCCAAGAAACTACAGATAGAAAGTGGCTTACTATAGACTTGCCACAGCCTTACAATAACGTCTCCGTGTATTTGTCCGTCTTCCATCATGTGACGCATCATTTCCTCTAAGCTTGTAAGCTCTGCCAGTGTAGCGTTGTAGGTTAACCTGTAACAGCTGTCGTGAGTTTACAACAAACGAGTAAGGAAGGCTACACTTGCTCCATCATGTTTCTTGTAATGCGAAGGACTTGTACTTTTGGTTCCTGGTTCGGCAAGGCTTCGAAGTACAAGCTCCTGTACGTCTCCAAAACCCGGGAGCGGACTCCCTTCAGCTCTTTGCCGTCTTCCGACATCGAGTTGTTGTCTTTTGACCAGATCAAATGAAGCATTTTTTTGATGCCTTGCTAATAGATGGCGTACGGCTGTTCGAACTAGCGCTCTCTGCAGGTGAAAGAAGGAACGACTAACCTCAGCATTGTCAAACTGATATTCGAAAGCTACTCGGAAGAATTCCATTGACTCCAACACTTCTGCCTTGTTCGTCGACCCAAGTAACTGAGTAAGGATCTCCATCGCGCCCTCGATTTGTCGTATGAAGTTCAAGCATTCGGCGTAGTACCGTTTTCGCAGCCTGAGATGAAGCAGTTGATTGCTCTCCAAAGCGGCAAGCGCTGCCTGCTCGCTCGTCAGGGCCGCAATGTCAAGCTCCGTGCGCGACTTGTTTTTCTTCGCCTTTTTCTGCTTAGCAGACTGAGACCCCTCGTCTTCATCACCATCGACATCCATTTGCTTGTCCTCATCGTCTGCGTTGTGGTGCTCGTCGTCGTCGACTTCCATCGCATCATCCGAGTCTTCCACTCTTTCCCGTCGCGCCCTAATAAACCCAGTTAACGAACGCAAGCATTGACAAGACCTGACACAACAAACCGCTTTCGGCCTTTCTTGAGTGATGTTGCTTCTTCCTCATCCTCGTCATCGGCATCCTTCTCAGCATTTTGCTCATCGTTGTCGCTGCCGTCATCATTGCCACCCTCCTCATCACTCTTCGCCGCGTTGTCTGCGTCTTCCCCCTCTTCGCCTCCCTCCTCGCCACCATCACCTCCGACCGCCTTTTCTACTGTACGCTCAACTTTCTCCAGGTCCTTCACCACATCCTTATATCGTCCTTCCCAATCTCGAAGACTGAGCAAACCACCATGCATCAGTCCATAAGGATGTGTCACGACCAGGCGCACAAGCAACGCGACAGCCGCTCGCCGCACACTCGCACCCTTGTCCTCCAACGCGCCGACAGCTGCACGAGTAATTGCCAACCGCTGCTTCGGGAACTTCACAGGTAGGTCGCACAGTCTTGCGAGCACCGTCACCACCTTGGTACGCACATATGACGACAAGTCAAGCATACGTTCCAGCAATAGGTCGTACAACCCGTTCAGCTGCTTCTGCGTCTGAGTCGCGTCGGTTGTCAGATCTGACGACAGTGCCAGCTCGCGGATCAGTATGCCTATGATCTCTACCATCGCCATCCGCATGGGATACGACTGTGAAGCAATGTAAACGACAAACTTTCACTTCACACAATGACATACCCACCTCTGAGTCCAAGTGCGCCAGAAGCAAGCTGATCTGCTTCAACACTGCCCGCGGTGCTAGCTCAGCAAATCGAATAAGGAACTTGGAGAATGCCCGAGGGCCCTTGGTATCCTGGGCGCTGAAGCTTTTCGCAGCTATCTCACGCAATATCTCGTCACCCAGCTGTGCATGGTCAAACTCCTTTGCCAACACAGTCAGACATTCTGCCATTGGCTCCGACAAATGTTCATAGTACTGCAATGATTGCATGATACTGATCTGTGCAGCTAGTGCGTGTCCGTGGTGCTTGACAGCCAGGCAAATGACCTTGTATGTGCCTAGCTTGATGGGTTGCGACTTCATGTATTGTTCGCTTTCAGTAATGTGGTATGTAGGTCGCGTGATGCACCTAAGAGCGAGATAAGTTAAGCACCAGGCATCCACCGATAGTGATCATGGTCGAAAATTGCCATGGCTTTGATCAGCGACGATCATAGTGGTTTCGCAGGTCGTCTGCGCAGGACGGAGGCCAACAGATTCAGGAATTTAAGGAAAAGACTTACCCAATGAAGGTATCTCGGTCAGCAGTAGTTGTCCACAGCTTATTCGTCTTCAATCTGAGCACCTTGCTGATCAACGCCAAGGTCGCAGGAATCTGGTCGACCCATGACCAACCCTTTTCTTGTGCACGGCCGCCCTGTCTTCCACCTCCGCCCCTACCGCCCCTACCGCGGCGACCCCGGGTAGGTACTGCGGTGGGGGTATCCTCCTCCGCGGCTGTCTTGGACTTTTCCGCGACTGTGACGAACCAGTTGAGAAGGAAAGCATACATCTCGAGGGGCTGCTTGTGCGTAGCATAGGTCTGTTGATCCTCCTGCTCGACATCGCGTAAAGTGGAGTCGACTTGCACGGCAAGGCCGGAGGATAGGGCATCCAGTAACTTGTTCATGAGGGCACCGGATAGCGCCTCGGCGTGTCGTATGAGACTTCGATAGATGTCGAATATGTGAGGCTCAAGGATGGCGTCGGATGATTCGGCAACGGCACCAACCGCCTCTGCAGGCATTATCTAGCAAAGCACTCAGTACAACAACTTAAGACACACCTTCAAGAAGGGCGGAGACAGCACGGACGTCCATCTGAGCAATGTCGTGTTCATTTTCGATGTTGTAGTGTTCAATGTCTAGCAGAGCTTGAAGTTCGTCTTGCAGGTCGAAGCCTGGCATGGCAGTCGTTGTGAGGAGCGGCGAGGTTGTGGTTACCGTCCGGCTGTTCAAGCTTCACGCGCCCACGGCGCGCGTCCAGACGCGTCAGTCACATGCCAGTCACACTTCCTCAGACACTGCCAGTGGCAGACAGAATCCTTTCACTCCTAGGCTGTTCTTTGGTTTTCAATATCTTACGGTAAACCGACGGCTTCGTGATCTGAACATATCCTGGTCATCACGCCGTCGTTTGGAGACACCATGATAGAGTTGAAGCTACTCCCCCATCACAACGTGCACCCTGTCGGAATCGCAAGCTCCTCACTCCAATCAACAATATCACCACCCCCGAACGTCAGACCGAGTGTTTACACATTGCCAAAGCTACGTAGAATGTTTGGTCAGATCAGCTGTCGCCAGAGATAAATGTAGGTCGCCGCGAGTGGCGGCCTCAATACTGTAAGTAGAACCTCACAACTCTTAGTTTCGATACGGTTTCATTTCCAAGCTGTGAACCGTTTCCCTCTGATAATGTGTGGGAAAACTGCAGGCACAGCATCCTCGCCAAAGAATCGCATTTGCAGCAGGCTCTTTCAATGTATTCCTCTTCATATTCATGCTTCTCTGTTTTGTGCCTACCCCTACTTTCCTGACCTACACGTCCAGTGCACTGGTATGTCCCAACCCTACACGTATCTGTGCCCTACCGTTCGTGTTTACGGTCATCAAGTGCGCCGCCACCCTGCCCAGATCGACCTTGTGGTGCCGGTGGCTACGGCGCAGGCACTTCTACACTAATGCGGAGGAGCACTTCATCGCGCTCACCGAGGTGCCGCATGCCCAGCCTTGGCGCGCTCTATTCCAAAGTACCATAAACTGTGTCCAATGTCTTTTTCTCGCTTCGCCGTTACCGTAGATCTTGCATGTTCTATTAACCCGGAACACTTACTTGCAGATTTAGTGTGGCAGCTAGTGTACTGTTTGACAGATGCGCAGTGTGTCCATCAACCGTCACACTAAGGTGGAGTCCGGAGAGCGCACGACATCATTGTCCTTCTTGAACAATAAACAAGTAAGGTGCTTGCCATATGAGGTAACATGCTGAGCTGTTCTTTTTTTTGTTTTTTGGTGGAGCACTTTCAGGGTTAGGATACGTTCGCACCATAGTTTATGGATAAGACGGAGGGATTCCGTGCATTGCAAGTCGCGTGATATTCGAACAGGGGTATGTGCATCCAGTACGTGCCATAACGTGGGGTGGGAAGGTGCCAATGTTGCGGGAGATCATTTTATCATGGATGGTTCCAAATTAGGTACAAGGACTCGGACACTAAGATAGTGTAGAGGCGGTTTTCGCTGGTCAGTGGTTTCCCGTTACTATCGCGGAAATCAGTAATTCCACACCCCAGGATCGATCTAAAGGTGACTGCAGGCCATTTTTCTGCCAGAGACGCTCGGTCAGTTCCCACACCGTCTTTTGCCCGGATGCCACACAGACTATCAGAACATGTTCCATGCTTTAGGGCACACCACATACATAGCACTCTCCACGGTGTTCAAGAGTCTGGATGTTTTTCCAGTAGCCGCAACAGTGGTCAACAATGACATACATGTGCCTGAAGACGGCAATGTACATGTTTGATCGGACCAAGCGTCATCTCGAGAATTATCGCCATTGATTTTTTTGTTTTATCGATTCAGTGCTCGTACGGTTGATCCTATACAGGTTCTTACTCCCTTCGAACTCCCACTATGCCTTTCATAGCACTTCCGTGGGCCGTTCTTTGTGAGCCCGCTCTCCATGAGCCGCTTTATGGAGGTCAGGGTTTGGTCCGGGCGAACCTATGTGAGCTCGCAGCGCGAATGCAGGGTCGATACATATAAAACTTAGCTACTCGCGTGATTGTCCTCCTTAGGGCAGGAGTGGAAAAAAAAATTTGTTGTGTGTTTGACCGCTCGTTTCAACACTGCTCTCTGTGGGCCCTTCATTCTTTGTGAGTCTGTATTCTGTATGATTCTTATATTCTCTTTGAATGGGAGAGTCCGATGATGTGCTATTAGTCTCTTTTTGTATCCTTTTTGTACTGTTCTGTTCGAGCTTGAGTCCGCTCCGCTTGAAGGGGCTTCTCCACCCTTTTTTCTTTTGGACGTCAACGTGTGCACATTCAGGTGAACAAAGCGATCATTTGGTATGTGCACCCTTTTGTTGTAATCTTTTTTTGACTCTTGTTTCGGCACTCTGGTTACCTTCAGTTCATCTTGGTTTTTTTCAACAGACCCTCCAGTTGCTGTCTGTTTTTACTGTTGTATATGAGGCTTTAGGGTTCGAACTTTTCGCGCCGGAAAATAATACATGTTTCCTGAACCGACCCTCAGCGTTCGTACGAGGGCAGCCGTGACCTGCTTGTTCCTTTCGCGCGCTGAAAGTTTTTCATCTCAAACATCACTCGCACTAAAAGCGATTGGTTAAAGCATTTCAAATGACACGATGTCTTTGGCTCCGGGACTCCTGACTTCCGACTCATTCCGAGCTTTAATATTACAGTAACACCCAGTCAATGCCGGTATTTTTGCGCCAATCAAAATTGTGGTGCACATAGCGTCAAGCAAGCGATCCACGTAATCATATCTTATAACTTACATATTCAAGTCGTACTTGACTTGACTCATTTATTGCAGCATGCACGCCAGTGCATCCACACTGGTATGCCAATCCAGTGTTTAGTATGATGTGCTTTACCTGTGTAGAACTCAGAGGCATCATATCAAGCCGCTCGAGCCTCGCGGGCTACAGGCAATTGATTGCTTGGCAGATTCATGACGACTTCAGATTTGGGGTGATAGTAACACAGAAGCACTGTCTTCTGCTGAGGTCAGCTACGGAGACTAGACCGATGATTTCCCAGTCGCTCAAGGACCCCCCCTTTCAGGAAGCGGCGTCCAATCGATTCCTCACAGCCTCTTGATAGGCAAACATAGCTTCCTGCTTGGAGGGCCAAGGGTCATTGGTATTTGATCATCATCATCATCATCATCATCATCATCATCATCATCATCATCATCATCATCATCATCATCATCTTAGAGGTACGGATAGTACTGAGTGGTGATTGTCGGTCACGGACCTTGAACGGAATGAGCGAACAATTCCCACCTTCGCAGTCCTGTCTTGAGTTGTGCGGTGGTGGTTGCTTTGATTTCAAGAGAACAGTCTGCCTGGAAAGCACTGACAGCGTGATGTTCCAGAGTAACGGGGAATTCTCCTCTGCAATGAATCCGAGCAAGTCATAAGGTGCTCCACAAAATCTGATCAAGACAACAGATCAAATAAAAAGCCGAGAGTACAATGTCCGCGTATGACGTTTATCGATCGTTACACGAGAGCGCTCTCATTCTCAAACACGGCAATCAATTAATTTCAGGTGAGACTTCTTGATGAAGCCATTTTGAGCCGGCAGGACGCCACAAATTCAAGGGCGATTAACAGTAGTGATACAGCGCTAACAACCGATGTCTGAGCATTTTCTAAGTCATTGATATTTGAGTGCCCACCGACGGACTCAGGGGAGCAGAGGAATACACGAGGCGTTCTCCTAGAATAAACGGTTCGACTCAGAAACAATTACATTTCCTCACTTTTTGGAAGAGATCGCTATGTAAGTGAAGTGCGACTGGCCATACTCGCCACATGGGTGACCCGCTATGAGGGCCTTGAAATATATATTATCCTCACAAAAGCCACGAGGTGCCCCAAGGTGGACGCGAAAATGTGGAAACAATGGGGGACCTGAAAACAAAGCGATGTCAACATGATGGATGCTTTAATGAACTGGGCCGGACTCCGAGATCAAAGCGCGAATTCACGCGAAGTGGGTCACAAATTCTTCAACCAACACACACACACACACCACGTCGTACCCCTCCCACTTCTCCAGCATCCTTGCGCAGAAATGTCCGACTACTGTGAAGTTTCCGGCATTCCACTCCCTTCATGGGAGGAGTTGCTAGATGGCACCTCGGTCCCTACTATGGTCAGTGTTGCACCCAACTTCGCATCCAATATTATTGATGACATGTTCCTCATACAGCCAGTGGGTGAATATGGCCTTGATGGCTATGAGTTGGCAAACAACATGCCATGGTACCCCGTGCGTATATATCCTGTGGATTCATCGTATTCCTAAAGAGATGTCTGATCAAATATTCAATTATTACATGGACTACCGGTGTCACATCTGGGGATTTCTAGACTTACCATGACTACGCCTTCGCCTTCGCCGCCGCCGCCGCATTCCCCGCCGCCACCTTTGCCTCCCCCGTCGCTCCCTCGGCCTTCCTCGTCCCAGCCCCAACCCTCCCCACCCCTGCCATTGCCTTCCTCACCCCTGCCACTGCGTTCCCCGCCCTAGTCCCAGCCCCAGTCAACTACACCTCAGCCATCACCACCATCCCTGCCCCTGCTCCCGCCTTCCCTGCCCTCACTCCTACCTTCCCTGCCCCTGTCCACCTGTGCACTGATAATGTTGCAGGGCTAGCCCCAGAAACCAAACCTTCGAGATCCTCATCCAACAGGTTCAATGGAGGGACCATTGAGCTTGAAGGAGTGGAGACTCCTCTGGGCTTAGTCCTCGGGGCTGGACCAACAACCAGCACGAAGCGTTCGCGACGGAGACCAGCCCAAGGGAAGGTCAAGTGTGAGTTATGCAAGGTATGGTTTACTCGGGAGAGTCAAAGGGTCCGCCACATGCGGTCCCACCATCAGGAAAATCAAGTCACCACCTACCGGTGTGAACCATGCCAGTACCAGACGACAAGACAAGACACCTTCAACAGGCATACAAGAAGTCAACAGCACCAAACCACCGTGCAGTCTGGCGTTCTGCCAGAATACAGGCGCGGTCGTCCGCCAAAGGTAGAACTTACGAATAGGTGAGTTCGACAGCTTTTGGGGGCCAAAGAGCAACGCGCTGACCACTGGCATCTCATTTACCCGCCTTCCTCTTTATGCTGCCACTCCTGTCCAACGGCATCGCTATCAACCATCGATCCAAAGTCAAACACCCTTGCGCGATGGTATCGAAGTCCTACAAGACCGGCCTGTTTCGCTAATGGACTCCCGACGTAGAAGTCAGTAAACGTCCTATCTCGATCCTTATCTCTGCGTCATCAGTCAGCTGCCCTCGACAACGATGGCTATCGCAAGGCGGATTGGGAACTAGGCTAGGAAAGCCACGACGTCGGGTCATCGATTACAAAGATACTGTAGATGCATCAGACTTTTTAGACGTATGCTTACTGAATTGACTGTTCTGCCGTGTTTGGCGACGGTTGCCACCCTAGTCCCGGACGACGCCCGAGTCTAGTGATTCAGAGCTTCGTGACTCCATGCATGGAGTCTGACCCTTCCTCAGACCACGCGTTCCAGATAGGTCCTGCACCTTGAATGCTGTTCGAGCCAAGTCCCGCTTAGACCGACAACTGTGAGGTTGAGAGCCATGCAGCCTGTGCAGGGACTATGTCAGGTCTGTGGAGGAAGCCAGTAGTGAAGAAAAAAGGGGCATATGACAGCCACAACAAAAAAGGAAAATCTACTCCAAACACATACCAAAAGCAAAGCAAATCTGAAATGTGAACCTCGACACCGAAACCCACTACCTCTGGTAGCGGGAATATAAATCGAGTTTAGACTATTGCTTACACAAGTCTAATCGACCGCTCTAGACTTTTGTGGTGACGCTTGCCACCTTGCTTTTTTGTTCAAGTCTTTGCACGTATGTTTTGCCTCAAACGTCGTTTGAGGTGAGTCCCGCAATAGGACTTGTGCTTCCTGCCATACAATCTATGGTTATTTACAGAGTATTGAATCCTTGTCGTAGTCTTGGACGGCGTTCGAGACAAGCCGCGCAGAATGGCGGTGTTTTGTATTTTTTTTTTTCTTGGAATATTGGTGGCAAGTTAGGTTGGTTGCGACGAGAAGAATCAGTCGTTCACGGACTGTGGCAGGTCGGATCCTCCTCATTCAGAGGTTAGGAGTTTAAGAGGTTTCGCTGGGTGACAGGAGCTACCTTTCGTTCTGCTTGTTCCCGCTAGTCGTCGTTTTGCTTTCCCCTCCCATGTCCCTTGCCGTTTTATTTCTTCATCTTGTTTTCGGCTTTGGCCTCACGCCAGGTCCTGTATAATCGCGCCCTTCATCGCGCTATTGTTTCTTGTAGAGCTGCGTGCAACTTGACTATTTCGGCAGGCACTCCTCAAAAAGGGGTCTCGCTATTTTTTATCGCGCGCGGGTACACAGTCAGCATAATTATCTAATCATCCCCTGTGAAATTGCCTTTTGCGGTCACCCAGACCTAACCGATGTCTCAATAATCTGTCTGATAATGTGTGGGAAATCTGCATGCACCAAACTATCACCTTTTTACTAATAGGATCTTTCAAATATTCCTCTTCATGTTCGTTCTATTACTTTCCTGACCTATATGTCCACTGCACTGGCATGTCCCAACTCAATATTTATCTCTGCCCTACCAGTAATACTACTCCTTTGTGTGTCTTTTACATGCTGAGGAGTGAGGGCAGGAAACGACGTCTCTGATTAAATGGTGCGCAGTGTGCCATTTCTCCTCTCATCCTCAGGAGCTCCCTGCAACAGTATTCCCTTCTCAAGGCCATTTACCCTCCCACCCACAACTCCTGTATGCCAGGGTGCAGACGGCACTTTATCCTGATGCATCTGATTCTGCAGGCCAGACCTCAGAGCCTGTGGACATGACCATGACTCCGCTAGCCACGCATCTTGGGCGCACTGCGAGGGCTTTCACCTACATGGATGGCGTTCCTCAGCACGGAGTGGCAGTGCATACGCGTCGCGCACATGCGCGAGAAGATCTCCTTTTTCGGTGTCATGTCTGTCCTCGTCTCGGCTCTGCCATTTGGCGTGGCCCCCCAGTGCGTGTCTTTTTCTCCCTCTGTTTATACTTATGTCCCTGACACCGCACATCTGCCTGACAGGTGAGTCCACATTGCATACACACCTCCAGGCTATGTACCTTCTCCCGCTGTGCGTCTACCAACACAAATGGCACCTCTGGCATCGCTTTATCTTTGACCTATGCTACTATATCACCATCCTCATATGGATCTTCCTACAGAGCGTGACCCTCTCCGTCGCATGCTATTGCCCCCGCCACAAGCATGGTCATCCTGTGGCAGAACAGCCTGGTGTTCCACGATGCAGATAAAGTGACGTTGCTATTCATAAACATATACCCACTATTCGTGTTCATGGGCATCAAGCGCACCACCACCCTGCCTAAACGGGCCTTGTGGTGCTGGTGGCTATGGCATAAGCACTTCTACCCTAATGCATAAGAGCTCTTCCCCATGCTCTCCGAGTGCCACATCTCCAGCCTTGGCACATTCTATTCCTAAGTAGCATAATCTATGTCTAATTCCTTGTGCTCACTTCGCTGTTGCTGTGGATCTTACATGTTCCATTAACTCGCAACACTTGCTTGCAGATTTAGTGTGGCAGCTATTGTACTGTTTGACAGATGTGCAGAGTGCGTTCATCGACCGTCGCATTAAGGTCGAGTCCGGGGAGTGCACGGCATCATTGTCCTTCTTGAACAATAAACAAGTAATGTGCTTACTGCTGTCCCCATGAGGTACTATGCCGAGTTGTTCATAGCCGGCCAAATTGGTGCGCCACACGCCCATATATGCATCAGTCGAATGACAGGCGCACAATTCCCGTATTGTGTCCCATTGAACGCGTAGTGTACACCATCCAGATGGAGGTCCCATCCGTATTCGTGCTGTATGGCAACCCATTCTGGAGCGGCGCGTTCCTGGTCTTCATCTTTGGCGTCAGTGATATAGTAGCACGCAAACCAATGTTTCCTATCTATCTTCTACTCCACTGCCATGTATGACGAAAACAGACATCATTTGTGGATCGATCATAAATGCTATGTTCACTTCGTCTAGTAACAACATTTTATTGCTACGTATACGCCAACAATGATACCTATGTACTCGAAGACGGCAATGTGTATGTTTGATTGGGCCGTGGGCCAAGTGCCACTTTGAGTCGCAATTATCGGAGTGTTCCAAGTCACACGATGCCTTTGGCTCCGAGACCGCTGGCTTCTGGCTTCCGACTCATTCCGAACTTTAATATTACAGTAACTCCCGATCAATGCCAGCATTTTTGCGCCCATCAAAACTGCGGCGCGCATAGCATCAAGCGAGCGATCCACGTAATCATCTCTCACAACTTACTCGCCAGCTATTCAAGTTGTACTTGACTCACTGGCAGTTTAACTTATTCATTGCAGCATGCACGCACACCGGTGTGCCAATTCAGTGTTTAGTGTAATGTGTTCTACTATGCAGAACTCGAAGGAATCATATCAGGCCGCTCGAGCCTCGTGGGCTACAGGCAATTGATTGCTTGGCAGATTCATGATGACCTCAGATTCAAAATGACGCGAGATTGAAGCTTCGGATTTGGGGCAATGGTAACGCACAAGCACCGTCTTCTGCTGAGGTCAGCTACGGAGACTAGACCGATGATTTCCCAGTCGCTCAAAGACTCCGTCCCCTTTCGGGAAGCGGCGTCCAACCAGTTCATATGTCCTCACAGCCTCTTAACAAGCAAACTGCTTGGAGGGGCCAACGGTCATTGGCATTTGAACATCATTCTAGAAGCACAGATGGTACTGAATGGTAATTGTCTGTCACGGACCTTGAACGGAATGAGCAAACAATTTCCATTTTCGCAGTCCTGTCTTGAGTTGGGTGGTGGTGGTTGCTTTGATTTCAAAAGATCAGCTGCTTGGAAAGTGCCAACGGCATGACGTCCCGGAGTAATGGTGCATTCGCCCGTGATATGAATTCGAGCAAGTCGTAAAGGTGCTCCACAAAAAACAACAGATCCAATAAGAAGCTGAGAGTACAATGTCCGCGTATGATGTTTATCGATTGTTACATGAGAGCACTCTGATTCTCAGACATAGCAACCAATTTCATGTGACACTTGACGAAGCCACTGTGAGCCGGTAGGACAATAACTGAAATGGCATGGTGTTGAAGGATTTTTTTTGACCCCGAGCAGGGTCGGAAAGCCTTGCTATTGTCTCGAACACCATTCAAGATGAGTCCTGCACAGGACAAGTCACCGAACGATGCCAAGCATGCATTGCTCAAGAAACAACAACAACAACAACAACAACAACAACAACAACAACAACAACAACAACAACAACAACAACAACAACAACAACAACAACAACAACAACAAGACAAAAAGCAAGA